>OMLF01005684.1:57594-70091 GCA_900302615.1 Holocentrus rufus | reverse complement strand
TGGCAGGCAGGGGTATTTTCCATCTGAACCCAGGGCCTATCATGCAAGCCGGCTAGCTAGCCAACACTTTTGCTAACCAGCTAACTTGTCAGAAAATAAAGCGTTAACGTTACTATAAATGTACACATCAGTCAGCCACCTAGCAACGTTGGTTTGCTAGCTGTCAGTCAGTAGCTGTGACTGCCCTTCCTGTTTTTCAGCATACAACCAGAAAAGTCGGATTTGCTGTGAGCGGTAAACGTTAGCTTGTCACATTATCTGCAGCGGGAGCAGCTTTCAATTTCAGACATGTAGCCATCAAGAGTCGGCCCTGTCGGCGTCGTTAGCATGTTAGCATTTCCCGTTTCTGCCTAGCTAGCTTTGCTAGCTAGCTGACGTTAGCCAAAACAGCTTGGTAATGCTAGCCATTGCCGATTCTTACCATTCGTCGCCCTTTCGTAGAGTTGTTTTCAAAAGTGACCCAATTGTCTGTTTTTGACTTTCAGTTGAAGGTGTCGGCATCTGACCGGCTACCGGCTCCGAGTCGGAGTCTGCCGCGCTACCCGACTCGGGTCCGCCTCCCTCGGCCATCATGCAGTGAGTGTGCCGGTATCGTGAACGCGCGGTGGAGGAATCGCACTTGAGCGAGCTTCACAGCGCTGCTGACTAGAGTCGTTCCTCCTCTGTGGTCGTCACACAGTCGTGTCCGCTGCGGCGGCTCTTCTGTGCGGATTTTCTTTCATCACAACCAAACCACAGATATCAACGAAAGAAATCACTGCTACCCGTGACTCTAAATGGGAAGGTACTCTGGCCACAGAGGCCAATCCTGAACCAAAGGTTTTAAACAAAGTTACTATCCGTGTATTGCTGGAGCTACAAGCGAGGCTCCTGTGCTGCATTTGCAACCTCAAGTCTCCAGACACAATCCGTTGAAGGGCTGCCACACAAGTAAAATAAGGTCTGACTGAAATAGTGGTGGAATTATAGCTCGAGTTGTAAGTATTCAGTTTAAAAATAGTCCGTCTTGTGGTACACTGAAATAATAAAAACTGCTCATTTAGTCAAAACAGGCTTTATACAAAACACAGGGAATAGTTACAAAATAAAGTGTCTAAATAAATATTTCAAAAACACTAAATTTAAACCACACGACAAACATGTTCTTTGCCAGAACCCATTCAGTTTAAAATCTAAATCCATCATCAAACAGCTGACATGAAACAGCTGCTCTATCCATCATCTGACAGAGGAGTGATGAAAGGTTGTGAAAATGCAATGAAATAAACATCTTTCACAACCATCTGTATCTGTAAAATGGTACTACTTGTGCCCTGATATTTAAACAATATTAAACATTTGATCATGAATATAACACCACAAACAGATCATAATTTTTGAAAAAGAAACACTAGTTCACATTCTATTACCTAGTGACATAATAGTGATGATAGCATATAATTACAAGCTACTAATGATATACTTCATTAAGCAAAAAGCCAATTAATTTCTCACCCAAATTATCTTAATTGTCTCAAAAGTGACAAAACTATATTTTCTAATTTGTAATAGACTGCAGCAGAACCAGTGTATTAGATTATTTCAGATATTTCATTAAAAGCAGACTGGAAATGAAGATACTAAATGTGAGAGGATTATGGCCATACATAAGTGAATGTAAACTTTGCATATGGTGGAGGGACTTGTCCCATCTCTATATATTTAACCTAAAAACCTCCCAGCAATGAACAAAACTCAAATTCAAGGTTCCCAGTAGAAATGCACAGGCAATTAGAAGATGCCAGTTGGCAACTCCTTGCTAAACATTCCATCAAGGTCCAGCTCCCTGCTCATCAGCTCGTCTTCTACACTCTCCAGCGCCCACTGATGGTCAGTCAGTTCAAGTGCCTCCCACTCAGCCTGAAAAGAAGGAAAAACCTCACATGAACAAATGAACGAAATCCATCCTCATGAATTAATTATATGGACACTTTATACCTTGAAAGCTTTATTGGTATCTGCGGGCATGGCCATGGCGGCGCCACTCATCTGCTCCTGCATGATCCTGGACTGATCTGCACCTGTGGGGATTGCATCACTTAGCCAACACCATCAACATCTGGGAATGAAAAATAAGCAGTCCTCTAACAAGAAAATTGGTTCTCTTTGAGTCCTGCCACTGATTTATTACTGTAGACTGAAAGTCACAGCCTTTTTCTCAAATTGAAAGACTTGATTAGTCTGTAACTATCATTCAACAATATCAATCTCCATCTACAATTTAAAATCAAACTGAAACAACACTCAAACTATGGGCTTCTATTCAGTTTTATATGGTTTGAATTATCATGTATAACTAAATGAATGAGAGTGACTTTGCTAACACTATCCTCACACTTGATATGAAATGATGCACCAAAACAAGCTGAAAGTAGATAAGATTACCATTATCTTGGCCTAGGATTAATGAGTACATGCTTCGCAGTCCAAACACATTCAGGAAATACCATGATGCTGAGCTCACCCTAGAAGAAGAGTCCACAAACATAAAATAAGAAAACCTTTGGCACAAGTGAGAGACACACACTTCTATCTTGAGCATTTTGAGAATATCAGATAATGAATAATATATCACTCCATCAACTCTGGTTCATCAATTTACCAGGAAGCATCCAGTGAGAGCAGCTCGATTCCTTGCTGCAGCATGGGCTTGAAGCGCAGTGTAAGAGGGAAGGGAACCTTGGCTGTGTGGGACAGGGAGGATGGAAAGATTGTTTCAAGAAAGATCATTTCCATCTAAACAATATTTTATCTTACAGCAGATCAAATTAAATGACATTTTTGCATGTGCATGACACATGCTCATCAACTGTGGATGCATGGCTAATAGGGGTATAGCGTTCTGAAACCATGATACAAATGTCTGCGGTCTTGAGTTGCGGTTCCATCTTCCATGTCGTGGTCGTGGCGGGGGGGGCAACACCGCTGCTGGCGCAGCCTGTTACTTCTCTACCAAATAATTTTTAATGACTGTAATAAGACATGTAAATTACTCAATTATTATTCTATCTCAAAATATTACACATTTCAACCACCCACCACCAAAAATAAAAAATACATAAATAAATAAATGAATAAATACATAAAAAAGAAACTGTTGTATGAATTGAACCATGGCTCAAAAATCGAGGTCTGAACCAAACATGGATTTGGAGAATTGTTAAACCCCTAATGGCTAATACAGACATTTAAAAAGTAGAGTCTGCACCCCTTGGTCTTCTGTACAACATGACTTTATTCATAACAGCATTTCGATCTGCACTGGACTTGCACTACATTACGCATGACATGATACACAATATACCACAAGGAGCAAGATTTGCAAGTTAGTGGGACCCTTACTTGTTACAAATCCTGAAAAGGTCCAGTTGATCCAACCTCCAATGAGGATCATGGGAAGCACATTGGTCACGTTGCCTTTCATCATGTCTGTCAGCATACTGGGATCTAAGTAAACACAATTATAAAGAAAAAACTAGGCACTCAAAAATAGTCTTGCCAAGTACATTCTTTTGATTACAGGTTATAACAAGCATGTGAGTGAGCTTGCACTGCAATAAAAATCAGTCTGTTACTTTCACTTTTGTTTTTTGTCAACCAAAGAAATAGAGGTTTAACACTGACTGTTGTCAGGTTTGCTCCAGTAATGGACATATCGCTGATGCTAACAGGAACTAGCTTGCTCTAGTGATAAAACTACAGAGTATTGAGACAAGACGACACATTTTAAGGAGACAGCTTCACTGCTGATTGAGCACTTTACAAGCACATTCCATAAAGATAGTGTTGTTTTTGTGTGTCTGTATATCAAAGGTCAAAATTCCCCAATGTTATTGGTATCATTATAACACACACTGTAGACTACCATGGAGTATCCAAGGTGGTGAAGATTTTGTGTTTGAAACTAATTTGAAAAACACACTTTTACAGACTTGCTCTTATGTAACTGTGTATTTACAACCTGGTAGCTAGTGTGAATATTTTACAAGATTTATAGCTATTTTCCAAATATTTGAGGTCCACTCTATTACACAGTCCAAATAATGAAGGATAATGCAACAAAACAGTTTAGAGGAGAAACTTCTTGTCCAACATCACCATAATGAAACGGACTGAGCAGACACTGGTAAAATAACATGGGGTTAAGGAATACTGATAATTCTGTGCAACATGATCATAAAATGGCATAAAAGTCAGGGTGTTGTATTTCTTAATTGAACTTGACTTCTGTATAAATATGCACCCCAGATTATGGCACAAATAGCATACTTTGTGGCTTGGTAGATTCTTTAAAAAGGATTTACCTGTCATTGGAGATGGAGGAACAACCTTTCTTTTGGTCTTTTTGAAGAATCCATCTTCCTGATTGTTGAAGTAGAACTTCCTCATCAAGAAAGACTAAAACAGAGAGAGAGTTTTAATAAAATTGTCTTAACCTAGTCCTTGCAGATAAATGGCAAGATCAATTGTTTGGCTTTTAGAGTTTATTAAACTTGGCGGCATTGTAGATAAGGACTTTGAAAAGTTTCATCATATGTTAGAAACAATATGATGTCATTAATCTGAATCTAAATTGAGCTTCACACCACAAATCCAAGAAAGACTGTTTCTTACCTGTTTGGGAATGTATTTGCCATTCTCTCTGAGAATTCTGCTCCGGATGAGAACCTGGCTGCATTTTGGAAAGGAGCAAAAGATAATGATGCAAAAGCAACTGCAAACATTTTTCAGACAAAATGATGCACCACAATCTTGACATGAATTAAGAAGATTATGATACCTGTCGGACACCTGTTCTAGTGTCAACTTCTTGTCACTTTGAAGAAGAATGGAAACATAATGCCGTATCACCCCAACAAGGAAGGTAATGAAGACAATGGGCAACACCACCCAGAGTCGAATATTGGAGTCCAGCAGAAGCTCCGGCTCAGCCATATAGCCTGGTGGTCTGTGAGAAAAGACAACACAGCAGAGCAGATGAGTGACAGCGAGATAAAGAGAAATCACAATCCCAGTTTGGATATATATCATAAAGCACAAAAACACAACAGTCTAGCGTTAGCTTGTTTGGCATCCCGCGGCCCGCTGATTATTATGGTTTAGTAAATTAACAAGAAGTAATACGGGACGTTATCCTAGCATTGTTCATCACTCTGCTGACAGATGGGCTCTGTTACGCTAAGCTAGCTAGTTAGCGCTATGCGCTAAGGTTTGTGTAAATAAACGAGCCATTTTAGCTCCATGTCACAACCTGGTGGGTCTTGGTAGTTAGTTTGATAAGACTGATAAGACGGTATCACTAGGACGAAACAAACTATGTTGCAAACAGAGCTAACGCTAGTGGTCCGCTAATATTAGCCAACTGGCTACCTCGCTTCCTTTCTGATAAGGTCGCAGGTGTTGAGAGCTGGCGAGTCGTCTTACCGCAGCAATCACAGACGTTTGTGTCAGCTGTGAGAGCAGCGAATCTGTGTCGCGATGTAAACTGGATCCTCTCGATATTATTAATTAAACAACTAGCCTCAGCAGATTGCATCCGCTGCTACAGCCATTGCGCTGTGTTGACTCCAGGGGCAGAATTGATGAGAGCAGATTTCTCTTTCTGGAGCACATCCGCATCACACTCCCCGGCGCTGCAGCGACACCCCGTGGTGATGGAGGAAAGCCCTGAGCAAGCCAGTGTTCCTCTGCCAGTGGTTTCCAAAGTATGGTCCGCGAACCTCCACGGGCCCTTGGAGGTTTTCCCAAGGATCAAATTTTAGTTTATTCTTACTATTACGTTTCATATGCCGTAAAGCAATTGGAGATTGCACCCATACGATATTTAACGGACAGGGATTTGTTCTGCAGCAATTAAATTTGCAGTTACATCTAAGAAGCCATCATGCAGTCACTGAACCCTTTTGGGAACATGAGAAAAATCACACAAGTTTGGGGTAAATTTTGAGTAGGCTAAATGCGACTGAGATGGGAATAATAACAGATACATCCCGCAGTTTTCCTGCCAGCTATATGCTATCTTGGTCGCTGCCACAAACAGAAGGAAATAGTGAAATGCTAATACTAATGAGGCATAGCTGGCATTATTAATAAACTTTTTCAAATAAACACATGTGGATAGTATCAGCTGCTCTTGTTGTTCCTGAATTTGAAATAAATGATTCAAGAAGATAAGTTGATGATCTGTCTGCATCTTGTGAACCTCATGTTTATGACACATTATTTGCAGTTGTGCAGGAAGTGAGGAGGTGATAATTATTCTAATTCTCATGCAGCTTTAATGACTGGTAGTTCTCCAGTTCAAGAAGACAAGATATTCTGTAAGAAATGTAATGTCGTTAGAATACCAGTCCTTATGATTAAAGGTAACTGAAAGGACAACACATGCAGGCCTTAAATATAGATAATATTCAGATAATTATGATGTTAATATTCGTAAAGCAGAAGGGTTAACTAAAAGTTATATAAAAAAGAGAAAGGTCATGATTGTTTGATTGAATGATTGATTTACTGACTGATTAAATAAGCCTACTGAATATTGTTTTGATCATCACTATAACTCTCCAGTTCATACTCCTCAACAATAGGTGGCAGTAATGTATTCGTAAGTTCTTTGCAAGCCGCTGTCAAACAAAATAAAGAAGACTCCGCCCTCAGTCGCCCTTAACCGGGTCCGTCCCTTACCAACGAAATAATTAACTACCAGAAATATCAAGAGGAAGGAGAGGAAGAGCGAATTATTAACGTAAGTGTCTAATAAAGCACGTTTATTACATTGCCAGGATTATTACGGTGTTTACAAATGGTAGGTAAAAGACAAAATATGTAGCTATGTTTGTCAAGTAGGCTAACCAGCAACAAGGCGGTCGATGTTAGCTACCTAGCTGACGGTTTCGCTAACCATCCTCGTACAGTGAGCTATGGCGGACTAGTTTTCAGTTGAAAATCCATTCTCACTTGGGCCGCAAAGAACACTAGATTACTTACCTAACGTTATATGCACGATAACAGCTGAGAGCGAGTTATTAAATTTTTCAGTCTAAAGTTTTCTATGTGACTGGTGTAAGGAGAGATTTCGAGAGATGCTAAACGAAGCGTTAGCTAGCTAAATCCCCGATCCAAGATTTCTGTAGTTTTTCTTGTCGGTACAGCAGTAGTAGACAAACTAGGATCTTACCATCAACGATACTTCTTGACATGAGTATAAATCGATGCTTCTCTGATTTCTAATTTCGGCCAGTGTCCTGTCTTAACCCAAAACATGTTGAATTTCACTAAACATGACCTTGAAAGTCGTCAAATAGACCCTGAATTTGATATTTCAGTGTGTGAGGGAACGCTTTATTTATTTATGTAGCCTAACTGTTCATAGATAGATGCAAGGCTTGCCTTGCTGACCTGAACACCTGCAGACAGCTACTCTAAGGTGGCATTTTATGATACAAAATGTGATCAATTTTCTTAACAATTTTCTTACAGAATTCCTTGATCTAATTTGTGTCCCTTGCACGGCACCATGGGAGCTGATAAAAGGTAAGATAATGACCCACTCTGGTATTGGTATGCATTAAGGTTGTTAAGGTCTGAGCATTGTTTGAGTCATGCCTTCTTTTCAGGCTTGTTATGTTTACTGGTTCACCTTCAAGCCTTGGTCACGAGTTTTCATGCCACTTATGTTTGTCTTTTCTTACTGTTTCAGGCTCAGTCGGGGTGAACGCAGTGGAAGATATGGCTCTGATGGAGGGAGAGATGATCCAGAATGGCATGAAAGACGTAGTAGAGATGTAGAGAGGGACTACGATAGACGCTGGGCTGATGATAGACACCGAGAGCGCAGAGATCGAGACAGAGATAGTCCTGAGGTCAATAAATAGGAATTACTTACAAGATCATTTAACTTTCAGACCTCTTGCAGGGGACTATTAAACATGGCTTCCAGTTTGACAGTTAAACCATTAATTATTTGTATGTGCAGCAGAGGGGGCGAAAGCGCCACAACAGCGACAGATCTGAAGATGACTACGATGGGGATTATCCAGACCAAGACTACAAAATGGAGCAGGAGGAGGAAAGCAAGACGATTATGCTCAGGGGCCTCTCTCTCCATGTCACAGAGGATGATGTATGTCTCACAAGCCTTAATTACATTAATAAATCTTAAGTGTTTTAAAAATTCCATACCTTTTTAATTACATGAACAGCAGTGGGAGCAGTTGCTTTGCAAAGGCGCTCTGTCTGGCATTGTCTTTGGCAGAGCATAGCATGTTTTTAGGTTAAGTTGTTTGATGAGTGGCCATAATCAAATGCTGTACTGTGAGCCAGCTAATTACAGTTAAGAACACAGTTTATGATGCTAACAACCAAAATGAAAATAAAGTAACAGAAAAGTTGGTATTAGTTTCTATTCAGATCATAGTCTGTATAGAGTTGGTATGTGTTCAGAAGTTGTACATTATAATTTTTGCTGATATTGGCAGATGGTTGTTATTGAAACAGTCTCCACCATGTGATCAGCTCTTTCAGATTATCAGTACAAAATATGATAAAGGTAGTACTTCCTACAAAGATAGAATGGTTTGAACGCATCCTTAAATAGTCAGGCTCAGTGAAAGTCAAACACTTTAAATTACTCTGCATGCAGAGTGAGCAATACAGAATTGTACTCAAACATTTTTTTCTTTTTACAATCCCTACGCTGTTCAGATCCGAGCAGCACTTGAGCAGCTGCCGGGCCCCCAGCCTGTGGATATCCGCTTGATGAAGAAAAGGACAGGTGAGTGATACTGAGAGGAGTGCCACCCACTCAGATCCATGCACTAAGCCATACACCCCACTTTGCCTCCTTTACCACTGTCATTACAAAACGCGGCATATTACAGTTGTCAGAGGACCCTTTGTGTTCCATAGGATGTTTGTTTCTCTGAACGTAGGTTTGGTGATGCGGCCAGGTAAGGAGGTAGCTGTATGTACTATACCTGTATCATGTTTGTGAAGCCTTTTCATGCTATGGTATAGCTTAGCCACTACCAACCCCTGCACCTTGTAAGCATCCCCCTCCTACTTTGAATTGGACTGTACAAGCCGACTGTGACAGAGTTTGAATGTTGTACCAAAGCATTCTAACTAACACGCCTCCCGTCTATATTTGAATGCTGTCTCTAGGTATAAGCCGAGGTTTCGCCTTCGTGGAGTTTTATCACTTGCAAGATGCTACCCGATGGATGGAGACCAATCAGGTTGCCTCAACAATCACCAAGTCTAGATTTTGTCTTGGAGATTAGAGCCCCAAATAACCAATACTATGAGTGACTGACCATTATGAGTTTTGAAGTATTTGCAAGTAATTTGATCGTTTCAATTTGGAGGACTGTAAGAAATTTAGTTATTTAAATCTGATATCAGAGGCTGTTTTTCAGTTCTCTTTCATGTACACTTGGTTGATTAATTTGCCAAGTTTATAAGAACCTTTACAGGCAAAACATAAGTCAGTCAGCTGCTTATCTCATTTTATGAATTCACTGGAGTATTATACTCCAAAGCTGAACCACCGCACAGTGTCATATGACTTTTGCTTTAGGAAATGAAACCTCAATAATGGAATCAATATCTTTTGTGTTCTCTGTTTTGATTTTCATCAAGAGGTATTGCAGGATAAATTAAGGACCTTAAACAACATAGTTTTGGGGTGTCAGAGATCAAAAGGCCCCGTGCCTCTCTTTGTGAAGAGTTGACTTCCTGTTAACGGAGTGGCCCAAGTGGTCTTGTCTAGTCATGACTGCCCTAGGGTTCCATAGCACACTCTGCTCCAGCTCAGTGTCTTGGCTCTTTTCTCACCTCCGTTTAAAATCCGAAGACTGGAATGAGACAAGGATGAGCTGGTAGCACTCCGGTCCGAAACACTTTAAAAAAAAAAAAGTTTTTGACAACTCAATCCCTCATACACAGACCTGCAGCTCTCTCTCTGAACCTCTTCTCTCTACCTCTGACCTACTGTTCCCTATACTCCCTGAGGGACTCTACCTAAGTGAGTGTAAGCCTAGCCACTCTTTCCCGTTCCGGCTGTGCTCACTCATGGGGTGGGATAACAGCAGGACCTCACCTGCCTCTTTGTCTTTGCATGTTTGAATTTGAAATAACTGGTGGCTTTTGACTTTACAGAACAAGCTGGTGATCCAAGGAAAAAGCATTGCCATGCACTACAGCAACAGGAGACAGAAGTTTGAAAATTGGCTTTGCAATGCTGTGAGTGTCATCTCTGACTATATTAAATAAATGACCAAATAAATAAATAAAAATGCTAAAAAAAAATTGAAATGATGTCATTGGCTTCTCACAGTGTGGTCTGTACAATTTCCGGAAGAGGCTGAAGTGCTTCAGGTGTGGAGCCGTCAAAGTTGGTAAGTTGCAGAACTGAATGATTTAAACTCCAGCAAAGATTCAGGCCCATGGACCTGGAAGTAAATTTGGTGCTTCTTTTAACAGTCTTACACAATCTTAACCTAAACAGATCCAAGCATTAGAATAGATGATATTGTGCTGGTAGCGGTGTGTACAGGGTTCCTCTTAATCTACTTTGCTGTTGCTGAGTACAGATGGAGAGGCTCCTGGAGTAAGTGGTGTAAACACAGAGTCTCAACAACCTGGAGATTACAATGGAGACAGTAAGTTCTGTGTTTTGTTTGTGTGTTTTTTTTTTTAACATATTCAGATATTCTCCCTATACATGCATCATGCACAGATTGACAGTTTCCTCTATTCTTGACAGCAATAATCTTGAGGAACATCGCCCCCCTGTCAACCGTTGATGGGATTTTGAACATATTGGCACCCTATGCCAACCTATCTGCAGGCAACATCCGCCTCATCAAAGACAAGCAGACAGGACAGAACAGAGGTTTTGCCTTTGTTCAGCTCTCATCTCCCTTGGTAGGTTATTTGTGTTGTGAATAATTATGCTATATATTTCTTCTTTGGGTTATACAGATGTGTGACAAAATGTTTTCAATTCCTCTTGTGTAGGAGGCGTCTCAGCTGCTTATCATTCTTCAGAGCCTTCAGCCGCCTCTAAAGCTTGATGGAAAGACAATTGGTGTGGATTACGCCAAGAGCGCTAGGAAGTAAGTCATCTAAACCCCTCATATAAAAATAAATATTGAACGACGTGTAATTTTTTTCACATACTACAGCTTTTTTTTTTGTGTGTGTGTGCACCAAGAATGAAGTGATATTGGTTCATTTAGCTCTGATGAAAGCCAGATCATAGATGCCATTGAGTTGATTGTTTCCAATATTGGGCACCGTTTAGATGTCTTACTTGGCCCTGGTCACGCATTCAGTGTTTGAATGCAAGGAAGATGCCATGTGCATGCATGACTCTCCCAACTCTCTTAAAAAATCTCTGACCAAGCCTTCACCTGTGCCTCTACAGAGACTCAGTGCAGCCTGATGGAGTCAGAGCCAATGCGCTTTCTGTTGCCAGCACAGCCATTGCTGCTGCCCAGTGGTCATCCAGCCAGGTATCAGTGGTTTACTTGTCTATGTAAATGAATTAAAGTGGATCATTATTAAAATGTATTCAAAACAGACACAAATGGATACTGTGACATTAAAATGGGCAGCAAATGTTTACTGTATTTCTCTTTCCATGTATGTTGTTATAGTTGTATCCTCTCACGCCTGGTTTTCTTTTTAGCTGCAAGGTTCTGGTGCCCCCTCAGACTTCACTACACTACAGGAGGGCATTGCACAATATGCACAGGTCAGTTCAGAGTATTTATTTTTTTTTTATCATGATCAACAATTTGAACAGAAAAGAAAAATGATATAGTGAATGTTTTTCCTTCTGTAGGGTCAGAATTATCAGTTGTGGCAGCAGCAGACAGAAGGATTGGCACCTGTCATTGGAGATGGATTGCTAGGAGGTAGTAAGAGTCATCAGTCACTCTGAGACAGCTTTGGTCTTTCTTGCTGTTTACATGAGAATGTAATTTTTTTTTCAAACCAAATAATATTACTGTTACTGTCTGCAGCTGCTCCAGGAGTGAAGACGTTGATCCCTGCAGCCACAGGAGTTGTTATTTCCCAGACAGCTCAAGTTTACCAGCCCCTCATTATCAGCCAGGCTGCCATACAGGTTGGTAACACATCAACAAAACTTCTGTGTACTGCTGATCGTATGTATGTCACCCAGGAACTGCATGTGAGCACAAAAACTGCTCACCAGTTTTCATTTTTACTTTCTCCACCTTCACAGCCACATCAGTTAGTGGGACAGGTTGATGCGACACAACCGGCAGCTGGTGTTTGCACCTTGTCACTGGCAACGTCTACAGCCTCCACTGTTGCTGCCACCGTCTCTGCTGCTCCCACCACAAACACAGCTGGTAAGATGAGTTGGCTCCAGAATAGTCTCTGTGAGTGTGTGTGTGTGTGTGTGTGTGTGTGTGTGTGTGCAGATA
>OMLF01005684.1:43022-56567 GCA_900302615.1 Holocentrus rufus | reverse complement strand
GTATATATATATATGTATTACTGTTGACAAAGTTTGTCTTGATTCTTTTCAGCAAAGTGGAGTCTTGGATACACAGTCTCTTATAACAGAGCAAGTGAAGATCACAGAGCACGAGACATCAGCCAAGGTGTGAATGTTTTTAAGGGGAAAAAATGTGCAAGCATGGCAGTTAACCATACAGCAAAAAATATGAGGATCATTTTTCACCCCAGTCACTAATAAAAACCTCTCTCTCACCTTGTATCTGTTTTGTATCACAGAGCGGCCTGGTAGCGGCATACAATGGCGACAGCGACCCAGAGGAGGCAGGCCCAGATAAGACAGAGGAAGAGACAGGGAAACTGACAGACTGGACGAAGATGGCCTGTCTGCTCTGTCGAAGGCAGTTCCCCAACAAAGAAGCGCTGATTCGTCACCAACAGCTCTCTGACCTACACAAGGTAGGATGCTAAACAGCAGGCGTTAATTCTGCAAGGCATTATGAATATTTTGGGCTCTGCCATCTGTTCAGGGTATCAAGCTGTGCTTTGGTTTAAAAGTAAAGAACAATGCCTTTTACAGTGCCTCTTATAATGTCCTGCACATATGTCCTGCACATATTTACAGTATGATGGGATTTGTTAAAGGGGTGCTCACATTTTGACAGTTAATTAAAGCTGCTGTTTTTTTTTCTTTAGCAAAACTTGGAAATTCAGAGAAGATCTAAACTCTCAGAAGCAGAACTTGAGGAGTTGGAGAGGAATGAGACTGAGGTATGTGGCTCAATGATTTCTACTTTTATTTTATTTATTCATTTTATTTTTTCCTTTGGAAATCTCTGAGATGAGTGGATACTAAAGAGAATTTTTTGGTCTTCTGTGCCTTTTTACAGCTCAAATACAGAGACAGAGCAGCTGAAAGGAGAGAGAAGTACGGTGTCCCCGAACCTCCTGCACCTAAGAAGAAGAAATTCTATCAGCCTCCAACCCCAACAGTGTAAGACAGGAGCCACAGTTCACATGTCCTCCAAAACCAAGAAATATAAGTCTGAATTTCCACTAATTAAAACAAATGAGCATTCAGAAGTTAGTCAAAGGTTTGGGAAGTCCCATCCATGTACCTTTGGATTTCTGTGAAAGGATGCAGCCACAGAAAGTTATCCTGAAAATTATTTTTCTGAAAGGAGTGGGATTTCTGTAAGCCTTTCCTGATCATGAATGTGGTTAATTCTCCTCCAAATACAGGAACTATGAGCAGCCCACCAAAGATGGTCTAACTAGCGATAACATTGGGAATAAGATGTTGCAAGCAATGGGCTGGCAGGAGGGCAAAGGTCTGGGACGCCACCAGCAGGGCATCACAGCTCCCATCTCGGTGAGTAAGCCAGAAACAATTAACAGAGGACTTTTGACATATTCCTTAAAATGAAGTTCCTGTCTCCCGCAGCAATTCCTGACAGATGGAGTATGCATGTTAATGTGTTCTTTTTCAGTGAGAATCCAATTAGCACTGCTACCTGAGGGGTACCTGTGTCAAATCTGTCTCTTCTAATAACTGTCTTCGCTCCTCCCCACAGGCTTCATTAAGGACCAAGGGCACGGGCTTGGGTATTAAAGGAAGTTCATATGAACTCTCCGCATCTGACACCTACAAGGACGCTGTTCGTAAGGCCATGTTTGCACGCTTCACTGAAATAGAATAAATTGGCCAGAGAGAGACTGGAAGCCTGGAACTGTAAAGGCTTGGCCAAGTGATCCCACTGTAAGAATCATAAATCATGACGAAAGGGCAATTTTTGTTTTGTTTTTCATTTTGTTTTTCTTTGAAGACCTTTTTGTAACAATGAGCTACAAATAATGTTAATATTTCTTTTTCTTACTGGGTAAAACAATCATTTATATTTTTCCTATGTATATAAAATTCTGTTTTCTTTTAAATAACTAGACCTTTTACCATGCAAAAAGGGTGTCATCAGTTGAATGAACATGTAAAGTTTGAACAGGTATTTGTACATAAAATTCTGTGGTCCTGCTGAGCTCTTGTGTCTGTGTGAGTTTCAGACAGACAAACAACAATTTGAGTGGAATTTTGTGTGCACACATTCCTCTGGAACAAGGTTGCTTCCTTTTGAACAAATGTAATATTACAAGAACACATGAAATGTCCAGCTTGGTACATTCAAGGTTGCACACTGCAGAACACAGGGTGTTGGAAAAATCAGTGCTTTGCAATTTTATATGATGCCTTTGTGGTTCTGTATTGTACGAATGGGACACAAGGATGAGACTTTTGGAGAAATGGCCTCCCCAGCACAAAAAAACTGAGTACCTGAGCAAAACTGAGCAACTTTTTGCTGTAATTTTGTACCTTACATAAAGTGACTGTCCCATCGGTAGTAAAAAAAAAAAATATGAACTTTAATTTAGAGAGTCCACTCTGGTTGAAATAGACGCAATTCAGTAATTTTGTTGCTCAAAACATGAAGGTTCATAATCACAGGGGAAAAAAATGAGGGATTTTGATTTAGCTGTAATTGTGTAGCTGTAGTTCTACACCCTGGTATCGAGTTTATGTTGCTCTGCTGCTCTCTGTATCCAAGTGGAGGAGAAAATCAGGAGGTAGGGTAATTGAAGGTGGGAGGAAAGTGACGGTGGGACTTCTGGAAGTTCAAAAATTGATGAATAGCAGATGAAGATAATTAGAGCTCTGCAGTATTCACAGTTGGCTGTTAGGAGCAGTATCGGAGTAAGTCAACCCATCATGTCCTTTACCACATTTCCTCTGTATCCTCATACTCTAACTGCTGAAATTCCTCCATAGTAATGATGTGTTCCCTCTTCCTCTGCTGGAGTATCAACTCACTCATAAAGCAAATTATTTTCAGTGTCGGCATACACAGGAAAATCTCCCCAGGTTCTGCTGAATCTCCTCTCCACCATCCCCAGTCATCTTGTCCACCATTTCTACTCCTATCCTCATATCCTGTTTGCTCATGGATTTCTTTTGCTGTTTCTGAACTTGTCCTTCTCAGTGACACTCCTCAGACTGCATAAAGAACAAGCAGCACACTGTTGGCTGCTACATACAACCAGTCACATTAGGCACAGTTGGCTTCAATGAAGCAATTATTTGGCAAGGCAGAAAAGAGTCCACTGACATTTGTAACTGGTCTGATCCAAGGAAATATAAATAGAAACAAAGAGGCAGTACATTTGAATCTAAAATCCCAGCTTTAGGTTTCAACACTGATGTAACAACAATGAACAATAGATGGTGTGACTTTAATGTAAACTGTAAATTATTCATGAGTAAATTGTTTTCATCTGCATCACCAGGGGGCAGCACCAGTTTCAGGAGAAATTGGTTATATTGGTGATCACTTTTAGACTTGGTCAGATGACAGAAGCTTTCGTGAAGCAGTCTCCCTTGGTATAAATATCCATTATTAGTAGCCCTAAACGAGAAGATAGGGAATTAAAATGCAAATATTCTGGCTCTATAGAGTCCATTGACCATCTGTTGTAATGTATTTCATGTGCATTGTTATGGCATCAAAATTTCCGTCCCTCCTCACAGGGAAAGGCCTCACCAGGGGGAAAATGTTGATGCTTCCCAGAGGACTGGTATTTGCCACTGTAGTGCAGACACGTCACGTGACCGCTTCCGTTCTATTGTCAGATAATGGCTTTTCAAATCACATTATGTCCTTATCTTACTGTCATTGTAGTTTTATATCTGTACTGCTGACATCAACAGCCTCCCCCCCGCTGCCTATCCAGCAGTCACACGGATGAATTCTTCCCTCCTCTCGAACAGAGGATGGGGGGGGGCTGGGAGGATTAAAGCCAAATGGTGCCAGGTCATGACATAACTGTATCTCTGTACTACAAAGGTACAATTAGATAAGAAGTTTGTTTGAATTTTTATTTATTTATTTATTTAGTGCATGTTTTGGCCTTGGAAACCTTTCCCCTATCACCACCACCACAATTTCATGAAGTCGCACCAGGTGGCATGGGGAGGAAGGGAGGCTTACCCAAGTCTTCTCTGAAGTGCCAGCCAAACACTGCAGATTAACTAATCTCATAGTAAGCAACAACTATGATCTCCCTCTTGATTAATGTTGCAGCTCAAAATTAACAGTGCTCGGTCCCTTTCAAGGACACTTGTGAATGCCTACTCGGTTTTCAGCTTGGCCCTGGCTCAGCTTAGTAGAATCTGTGTCAATTGACTGAACTGTTACACGTAACACGACAGCCGCACTTGTCAATCTACTGTCATGTCACCAGCGCAGGATAAAATTGTAGAGGATGAGGTTGACATATATCCTGTCCCGAGTGTATAGAAACAGACCAGGAAGAAAAGTTCAGTTCAGTTTCAGTGTAACATTACTTCTTACTTTTTACACTTTTACCCCTACAGCGTCACACAGAGCAACTAAACCAATTTATGTGAATGAAACTCTTGCCATCTCCTTGCCAAAGCCTTGCCATCTCAATTCACATTAAGATGTGTGCAAAAACATCTCCTCAGAAGGCTGTAGTTTGAACTCAACTTTTAGCATGGTTTTGATAACTGGAGGGAAGAACGTAGCAGGGAACCATCTGAATGAATTTAAAATCACTTTTAGACCTGCACCCACCTGACATTAAATCAACCTTGCAGACAAGACATGATTTGATGTTCTAATCCTTAACACAGCATATTTGATGCATGTCCACCGCAGTTAAGTTTGCGAGATCTTTAGAATGCAGGTCAGCTGAACAGCCCAGGATGTGATTGAGGGCTTTTCCTTGATTTGTTGCAGTGATCTGAATCCAGATTAAACACAGCGGTTTGCCCTGCTGGTGCTGCTCAGCCTGTCATAAGGAGACTTCTTTGACCTTTAACCTCTCTCTGATCCGCTGGAACAGACAGTGATAGTCACTCTATGAATGCACTAGTCAGGCATATGGGCTTTACATTATTTATTTGACTCAAAATCTTTGGATGAACTGCATTAACTGTGTGTTATCTGTGCATCTTAACATTTGTGGTGCATGAGTTTAATTTCTGTCTGTTTAAACAGGGAAGCTTTGCATGCCATGCTGCCAGGTGGATTGTGGTGGAGCCGTAGTGGTCTGAAGGACATACAATGTGGTGTTTGTCCCTGTTTGAAATGTTTGTGTTCTTTTCCTCAGGGATCTAAAAGGAAATACATCTAAGACTATACTGAGAACAAATACATGAGAAGCAGAAGAACCCTCACTGGTAATACACTCTCATGCAGGCAAGTGGTTTAATACTCTGGCCAGCTGTCCAAACAGAACACAACTGAATTCAATAACCACAGAACATGCAATGGACACATTAATTTAGCAGGAGTTTATATCTATTATGAATTTTAGTATTCATAAAGCGAGGAATTTGTGGGGAATTTCCACTTCATTCTTTGTTTATCCCTCCAGAAAGTTTTAGATATTTCCCTTGAGGTGTTTTGATAACATCTGTGTAAATTCCAGTTTAATTCACTGTCTAGTCTGCAAGTCTTAGCCAACATGAGGGCATATCTAATAAGGTATTTTTAATTGCTAACTGTGTGTATACTGTATGTATGAGTGTAACTTATTTTGGTGTTATTATTTGAAAACAAAGTTGTTTCTGTGCAGTTAGGTCCTTCAAATCAATATGGAAATTTCTTTCTTGACTAGCTCTAATTAAACACTAATTATGTGCAGTATGTTCTCATTTCTAAGCGTTCCTTTGGTTATTACAGGAGCATGACACATGCTACTACAGTGTAAGATGCACCAATTTAATTGTGTTGGCTGGAGCTATTTACAATAGATAGCTTTATCTTTTAATTTCATATGCCACATGATTATATATCATCTTAGTGTGCAGATTGCTCCACAACTATTTGTTTACTCATTAAAACTGAGTGGCCATTCATACAAAGTTCATACAGAGTTCACTTCTGTAACAGGAGGTTGCTACTTGTGATTTATGTTGTATAAGCTTGTGATCTTTATTTGATCTTTGATTGTTATCTGTGGTGCATCCCATGGTTCTGCAGCATTTCTACTTCTGCACCCACCAGTTACTGGCGGCATCATTGAGACCTGTGTACAGCCTGTGAAGATTTCACTCATCTTACTAAGAATGTGAACCTGAGGAGCATCTGAACAACTTGTGGAGAGGATCTCCTTCAGAGTGGATTTATAGTTTAGCTTGTACATTGAAACTCATATTGATACCACTCAAAAAAATATTATGCGGTCAGTTTTCTGTATGCGGTTACATTTTTAAATGACCTTCCCAACGATAAGGAACACAAAAAGTGCAGAAAAGATGACTTCTTATTGGCACATGGGAAACTCTCGTTTCAGTGGGTGTAAAAGCTTTAACCTTTGTTTCACTGTCTTTTGCCTTTTGCCTCAATCTTTGCTGTCCATGGTTGCTTTATAACTTTACCTCCCTTCCTCTTTGGGCCTCATTCATCTGTCTGCTCTCTTCTGGAGAGGCACCTGGCTGCTCCTTCTTGGAATTCCGCCTACAGAGAAGAATAATGCTCAGGGCTTCCTCTTCTTTCCTGCAGAGCATTTTCTGCATAACAGTGCAGGTTCTCTGATGGCAAAACAGGAGAATGGTGCAGGTGGTCTTTGTATGTGTGTTTATGTGTGTGAGGGGGGGTACTTTGTGAAGTTGTTCTGTAAAAACTTTCTCAGATGATTGAAGTCTGGGGAGAATAACAAACACCATTTCCCTGGTATGACAGATGTTTTGATAGAGGCTTCAGAAACTCACTGATTACTCTGGTTGGGTGGTTCTGCATTATGTAACAGTCACAACTGCCGATTCATTATTTTGCTTTCAATTAATGCCTCTGAGCTCTGCTGAAGCCTGGGCTCAGGGGTATTGATAGGAGATTGTAACTTCAGGACCTCATTACAGAAAAGAAAAAAAAACACACCTGCCTTCTCCTATACTACATGTCAGAAATGGGAAAAGTCTTGTCCTGTCTGAACTTGACTTAAAAAAGTGTATCTATTTATGAAGACCATTTAATGGTAATGTTTGCACAGTGATAATGACTTTTGACTGACTGGTTGTTGGAGTTGCTGAAGTTCAAACAAATTCAGTTTCTGGAACAGGAAACATGACTATGTATCTTCTTACTTGTGCTTTCATTCGATAATCATAGAAAACATAGGAAGAGATCATTCTAACCATTCATTTAATAGAGTTTTTATTGTTTATAACAGCATCCATTAATGTTACCGCTGCGACTGAAAATTTAGCTTAATTTTGACTGGAAATTTGTTAAGTGTTAATTTCCATTCCAAGCTATATTGCCTTGTTAAAAGAGTGGAGTCAAAAGAGTGGAAAACCTCAATCTGAGCTAACTTTTTAAAAAGATGCATTCCCAGTCCAAAATCAAAGGGAAAATGAGCATCAAATGGTATGTACTCTGCATATTCTAATCAATTTAAGCAAGGTTGCCCACCACAAACCTAAGAAATTGAGAATTATTCAAGCCAGCACTGAAGCCAGCGCTGATGTTAAAATTGAAAACGCGAAATCTACAAAATCCTGTTAAATGAATGTCTTCCATGTTTATTTCGGATCATCGTCATCACCATCCTAATTACTAACATCTTAAATGTAAACAATCCTGACCAACTGAGCAGGCAAGCTATTTTCTTTAACACCTACAAAATGAGTCATCACTGTAGTCCCCAGGGCGCTGTGTCAAGTGTTATCAGTGTTCGCTGATGTTCAGCACCGCTCGAAAGGAATTATGAGTCACCACCGCATTCATTTCACAAAGCATTGAGAATTCCTCACCAAAATGTGTTCACTCCTACATAAATAAGCATCTCATTGAAAAACAGCTATTGAGTAATTGCATAACCACATATTTTCCAAAGCACCGCCACTTCTTGCTCATCCATGGGTGGCCATGTTGCTTTTGATAATGATGGAGCGAATGGCATCTCTTCCCCAGTTGATGAATGCATTGGGAGATTGACCTTAATTGAGTTTGATTGCAGCATCTTCCAGCAGGACTCAGCAAAACAAACTGAATGGGTTTAGTGGTCTGTGATGAGGTCTTTTCTTCCTCTTTCTCCTAATTATGTGCATGGTTGGGGTTGGAGGACGGAAGAGAATGGAAGGTAGGCCACATATCCAGCTTCATACTTGGGAGAGAGCCTCCTTGGCACAGACTCTCAGTCAACAAACAGGCTGAGGGCAGTTTCAGAGTTTATCTCTGCCCACTGGAGACCATCAAGGGAAGACTACCGCTCACCCAGCTAGACAATTTTTCTCAATGTGCTGCATAAAAACACAATATTAGCACATGAGAAGATATCCACACAGTGAAGTCAGTGCAGCAAAAATATACGGTATGGTCTGATGAAGGTTGTTTGATGGAAAGCTTAGCTCCCAAATTTAAGTGGAACACTGCATCTCTGCTCAATGGCATAAGCGGCCAAAAGAAGAGATGCCTCTCCTTGTCATTTCCATGATAATGAATGCATATTTAATGCAAGCATCTATGTTTCATAATAATTTGAGAATAATTATGTTTTTTTAATCTATTCTCTTTTACTTCCAGTGTTTTAGAACAACCATTAATCCTGGCATAATATTTGTGTGAACAAAAACATCAACCTACTTTACCAGTTTTCAGAATGTACATCAAATCAACTGGCTCATAATGGAATCCTCAGCTCTGACAAATGAATGATAAAATGTTGTGATAAAATGCAGCACATTAGCAGTACTGCAGCATATTAGTCATTTATTATCCTGGAGTTGTGGAGACTTTTGTTACACCTCAAACATGTAATAGGAAAAAGTCCTGCTTGCACCTGGCTGGTTTAGTGAGTCAGAAATAAGCCTCTATAAGACTACATCTTTTAGAGTTGACAGATAGGTGAGGTAAGGTGAAACTCACCCACACCATTAAGGAAGGAAAGAACGGGGGCAGTTCATGCAGCTGAATGAAAAGGCTGTGCCTCCACAAGTAGCTTCCTGGTGTCCTTTTCCTTTCACTCTCACCTCCCCTCATTAGTTGTCAGCACCAAACACCAACTTTACCAATGTGTATCAAGAATAACGTAGAGCTCTGAAATTAAAACAGACAGGCATCTGGCCTGCATGTACTTGAGATCATCTTTTGGAGCTATAGGATACATCTGTTGAGTTCCTCAGCTGACCTCTGAACTGCATGAGGCACTTTCTCAGCATCTCTGCCCTTTCCTCTATGGGTAGCCATTCCCCACTGGGTCAACCCCTAAGCAGCTGCTGAGCTTACATATTCCAGAGGTGAAATGTCCTCTCCACTCCACAAGATCAGGTTTACTCCGACAGCTTCAAAGGAAACTGACTGGTTGCTCATGCATATACCCCTAATGGTCACAAGGGAAACTGAGGGGATGTTTCCTTTGTTTGGGGATGTTATGAGTGTGCTATTTGTGAGAAAGTAGAATGTCTTAACTCAAAATTTCACATACAGTGGCATCTATCTATTTATATATAATCCATAGGTTTGCATTGTGTATACTGAGGAGTAATTATAAACCCTTTATGTCAATGAAATGAAATAAGTAAAGTATATTTTTGATGGAAATGTGCCTCGTGATGACAACAGCCCACGTGAAATCCTCAATGAATGCAGACAGAGGTGCACTTGAAATCAATATTGAGAATAGGTCATGGAAACTGATACAGGCTTCTGCACGCAGGTGTATCTCCCTCAGTGAACATGAGATAGAGGAAAGAGAGAGGGAAAGAGAAAGAGACAATCCCCCGAGCGGAGTGACATCAAAACGCGCTACCGCCAATGACCTAGAAATGGGCTGTGCGTATCCTATGTGCGTAAGCAAGAGTGGGCTTTGGACACATGGCACATGCAGCTGTTTACGTTGATGACTGCGTGTCAAAAAAGATCAGGTCCGTTAATATTAATCGATGTAATGACAGACCTGTAGGTTCCTGGGAGTAACTGGTAGTAATAATCAAAAAACATCGAAAGGATTATGTAGCATCGGAGAAGCAGAAATCTTGATCTGTGCTGTTGTCCTCTGTGTTCCGCTCACTCACTGCCCGTGCCAACCTCATTGTTTTGGAGGCGCGCTCGGGCACTAACATAAATCCATGCCCCTGAAAAAATACCCAGCTACCACCACGTGAAGCGTATACTGTTATTATTACATTGTGTCAACGCAGTAGAAAATACGACGTATTAGCGGAGTCAATATAATAATCTAGTGCTATGGTCATTTTTAAACGCTTAAAAAGCGCGTGCCAAACACGGGGCTCGTATCCCTGCGCGCTCTGGCTTTGTATACAAGAATAGATTGATTGGAGTCGCTGCGTGCGGTAGGCGGAACCAGGACCCTCTCCACATCCCACTTTGAAGAGATTATGAGAACAATTTACCGAGGAACACATGCCATTAACACAATTTGGAGGGAACACGTACGGATCTAGTGGGACAGAGACAGGACGAAACGCTACGGGTCGAGGCAGAGCCAGCCGGCGGAGACTAGATCTGTGTGAAGATATTTGGAGTTTGAGAAGGATACTTACTGATAGTCATTGGGTAAGGCACTGAAAATTAATGAATGACTTGTTTTTTAATGCTGTCATGTAATCTCACACCGCGTAGCCGCGTTTACACTTTACAGCCTATATTATAGCCTAAAATGTCCATGGCCCGAAATGTATCTTCATAGTAAACAAAGAAAAACAGGGGTACCGTGAATACGACGACAGCCAGCTAAATCGCTAGTTATAACGTCTAACATTTCGAAATATTTTCAAGCATTTACAGCATTAAGACATTCAGGAAAAGTCAAGTCAAGGTAACGGCGTTAGTAACGGTTCCAGTCGCTCGCGCCATACTGACGTCTGTCGCCAGGTAACCTGCCGGGACGTGACATTGAAAACGTGCAGCACCTGTTCTCTGCGTAGCTGAGTTCCCTATCATTTTTTTTTTACGTTTTCACATAAATTCAAATATCTCTTACAGAATTACAGTAGAAAAAGAAATGATTTTCCCCCACTGAGCGCATGTGAGAAGATTGTTATCAGTAGATATGATTTTGCACAGAGCTGGTAAACTGTAGCCTACAGGCTACAGTGATGTCGGGGAGATAACAGTAGTCCATATGGGAGTGAAAACTCTTATCAGAACAGTCACTCTCTCGCTGTCCCATCTTAAAATAAAACAATTGTGAAATTATACTGGAACATGGAGGACCCCTGGGGATTCATGGACCACACTGCTCTTTAGCATGATTTTCAACATTTTAAAATTTCACTTAAGGAATGTCACTGTTTTAGTAATGAGTGTTTGAGGCATCCAGTAAACTGGGCTGCCACCAAGCTGGCTTCCTGCAGCTGCACAGTACAAAGCTTAATTTTCAGATTGCATGGCACATTTTTGTGTTAATGCTGCTGAAGCATCCACAGCTGTCTCACGCCACTTCACAGCTTGGCTACAGGTGCCAGCTGGTCTTCATATTTGGTGATGTAGCCGAGCCGTAGACTGTTGGCCATATATTCAGGCTGTTAGTCAGATGGCAAGTCCGGCTAGGAAGAGGGCCAAACGGCTTCAACAGTTCAGTATCTGACATTATTTGTGGGAGGACATGCTGCCATAAACCGCTTAGGTATTTTTCTCTGCCTGCCTATTTGTATTTAGGCAATGCTGAATTTTCAAACAAGAAGATAGTCAGCCAGTCGTGCTGTACATATCAGCATCAAAGAGGAAATGTCCCAGTTATAAAGAAATACTTAAAGGGTATCTGCATGTGTGTGTGTGTGTGTGTCTGTGTGGGTGTGTGTGGGTGGGTGGGTTGTCATTTACCTAATCTGCTTATTTATCCAGCTGGGTAAGGTGTAGAAAATCCCACACAGTGGATGAAACTCTAAATGTGGCATGATTGCCAGGGACGCTTGCAGCAGGCACGGGCCTCGAGTCCTGGCTCCTGAGCAGCAGGTGAGACTGCGACTGCTGGGCTTGACAGGGTGGAGCAGGCGAGAGCTCACGTCAAGCCCGCTCTGCCTCAGCTGTTTGACCGAGTCCACTGGCTTGTCAGGGGGGCCATGTGCCGCTTCTCCCTCGCGCCTGCCCCACTCCAGATTCAAATCACATTCTGAACAGACTGGTCCAGCCTCAGTCATTTTTTTTTTGTGCCCTGAGCTTGTCATCAGGTGTGTGAGGATGAAGCCTGCGTGAGAGTGCAATTGTGCGTGTGTGTGTGTGTGAACAGCATGTGTTGTGCATGTGGTTGTGTGTGCATAATTTGGTATCGTTATGGAGAGTGAGAATAGATTCTCAGCTAATGTCATGGCCTTTCAGCTTGATTGGAACACACAGTATAGAGTGACAGGAAAGGATTGGGGCAGGTCATGATTGCAGGTCATGATTTTGATTAATCCTCATAACCCTGTAAGTACATGGTCTCTGCTTTTGTCACTCCAGACTGTGAATGGTTTCATTTGAATTAATTTCTATTAGATTTTTAGCAGTTTTATCTAGCTAATGGCAATGTAGGTATCAAAATATCCATGATCTCTTCGGAATTTACCTGCTCTCTTTGACTCTCTCTTTGAAACCCAGTTTAGTGGATCAGGAATGCTGATCCTCTTCTCCTAGCTCCTGTCTTCTTCACCATGCTTGTGTGAGAATTAATGCACAGGGATTTACTCAGTTCCTCTTTAATTTGATCAAAGTCCTGTGTCCATTTGTAATATTTACCTGTCGTGCCAGCAGTGCTGCTTTACCTCAGCAGGAATGAAAAGAAAACATGAAGGGATTGTGCAGTCTTACATTGCAATGTTGTTTATTGCAAGAAAATTTACGGTTATTTCTAGGTTATGTTAATTGCTGCCAGTAGAAGTTGGCATTGCTCATGACCATGGAGATTGGTTCATGAAAATCTAGGGTATCTGATGAAGTGCGTTAGAGATATAACTGATGAATTACACCTTGCAGGAGAAGTGAGAGCATATTGGTTAAGCACAGGATGAGCTCTAAATAGAGGAAAATATTACACTCTTGCTTTATGCTGTCTGAATATTAACAATGGAGTGAGAAGACACCCAAATTTGCAAGGTCTTGGGTGAACAGAGAATGTAAATGTAATATTGCTTAAATACATGCCTTGTATTTCCACGGATTAGGTATCTTGCTCAGGGATACTTAAGCAGGGTAGAACCACTAGACCACCTTGCTGCCACAAATTGTGAGTACATTATGGCACAGCCTTAACCACAGCTGTGTTTTGACTTCTTATCCATGGTACTGTATTATTGCATTGAGTCTGTTGTACTCAAAGCAGTTCTTAGGGTGGGGGCTTTATACTTAAGCCTTACATTGATCTGCTTACATAGCTCGCCTGCTGTGGTCAGGAGTTCTCTGGCAGTGGATTGGGATTTGGACTTTCATGGTGCTGTGGCATGTGATGGAGTCAGCAGTGCTACATGCACCATAATGGCCATGCACTGTGTGGGTTGCATTTCCAGTTGAATGATTGCATTTGCCCCCATGATGCTCTCTCTTTCTTTTTT
>OMLF01005684.1:23339-43002 GCA_900302615.1 Holocentrus rufus | reverse complement strand
CCCCCCACGTGATGGGTAAGAGAGAGAGAGAGGGAAGGGGGGGTGGCATACGCCAGGAGAGGGTGCTACTTTGTTTTGGAGCACATGACTGAGATAAGACAGAGCTGGCATTGAGTGGTGTTGTGGTGAGGCAGGACTGTCTGGATGGAAGGCCTGTTTGCTGGTGATGCTCTCTCCCATTGTCCGTACTAACATACATACTAACGAGCATAAGGTTTCCTCCTAGCCACTGTCTTTGGCTGTGTCAATGCTGCCCTTTATGTCCAGTGTCCTGCTTCCAGACAAGCTGCTTCAGCTGCACTTGGAGCCACAGTGGAAGCTAAGCACAGCTGGCTTTGTGGAGGAGCAGAGAACAAGTTGTTTCAAACGGTGTCTCTTTTAAACCAACTCTAACTTACTAGGTAAGCAACATCTTAGCTAGAATAATAAGATAAAAGCGAGAGAATATATAGACCTATCAGATGTCTTGTCTGAGGTGTTTCTAAACAAAATGGTCTTTCTCAGGTAAAACTTTATTACTGTTTTTGAAGTAACATTTATTTGACTTTTTAGGCAGAGTGTAGCCCATTGCCCGTATTAAGGTGGAGTGTATGGTTTGGTGCTCTGACAGTTGTCACACAGATGTCACAAACATTTAACCGTCTTTGATACTAAGTGAATGTGAGTCATAGGTGCAGTGGCATATCGCGCAGTAATTTTCCATCAAATAATATTAAACAATCAGCAATTTGTAATATGGTGAATCATGATTGGTGCCTCAGTTTATCTGATGTAGTGGTGTGCAGATTGACCAGCGAAACAAACCGTGTTTTCCAGTTTTGGTTGGTTGTCATGACAGACACTCTTCTTAACCAGCTGGGGTATAAAACAAAAAAAGAAGACGATCCTCAAATACTGTCAAATACTGTCAGTAAAAATATGTTCAGTACATTACCTTTTTTGTGTCATTGTTTTAAATTGGGGCAAGGTTTTCCTTCACTGGTCCTCTCTTTGAGCATTAATGTGGCAGCTTACCATAGTATGCACTGTCAAAAATATCATGTTCAATTTAGAATCCACCTATAATCACAAAAAATTCAAGGGTATTTCTCAGCAACGCCACTGGAGGCGACTGTTTTCAAGGAAAATAATAGAGTAGGTGCATAATCTCAAGACAAAATTTAGGACAATAGTTAAACTGCTGTCCAATATAAAAACATTCATCTGAGGAAAAAAAAGGAAATGTTTGTGGATGGTGCTTCAGTGAGTGATGATGGAATAGCTACCAGTTGTTCTGAAAAATGCTTGCAGTAGTCTTAAAGCTGGATTAATTTTATGCTGATGAGACAAGGGCCAGGTGTTGTGATCATCAGCTTTCATGGGTAATTTAGACATTTGGAAGTCAAGCTGAAAACCCATTCATCAAACCATTTATTACATACCAGATTATGGCTGAAAAGGAGTGTTAAAACCTTGCTAGTGCATTGTTTAGACCAGTGATTTAACAGCTGTGTCAGAAATGTCAGGTAATGTACACTCTGTACTTAAGCTGTTCCTGGAGTATTCAATTTGGTGATGGTATAGGATTTTTTTAATGGACTCTGCGGCAGATAAACTATGTCCACCTCCACATGAACCAATGAAATCAACACACACACACATAGTGTGTTGTGTATCATGTATATTCTTCTTACAATTACAGTAATACAGAAATTATAATGTTAAAACCAGGGCTAAAACAATAATTAGTTTTCTTTTCTTTTCTTTTTCTTTCCTCTGCATTTTACCAGCTGACTGAGTTACTTAACCTGGTAGCAGGAATATATTCAATCTTCTTTGACAATGGCCTAATCTCTTACATAATCCAGGGCTTTGCTGCATAATTTAGATGGAAAGTGGACCATAAAGTGGATGTATGTGTTTGTGTGTCTGTGTCTGTCTGAGAGAGAGAAAGAGAGAGGGACAGTGGGGTGGAGGGTTTGTGTCACCTCTGTGCTGTGTCAACACTCTTAACTGTCTCTGTAGGAGCTAACTGCCCAGGTGTCATCATGTATCAGCGATACCAACTCTGTGTGTTAAGGGGAAGCAGGTGATGTGTGTTAATTGGCAAGACAAAACTGTTACATAAACCAGATCTATTTCAGCTTTTTTACCCACTGTATCTAATTAAGAAAGTTGGCAAAGATCACATTAGCAACAGTCTGGGTGCACGGGAATGCTGCACACACACTACGAAACTGAACGACATAACACTCTTGTTCACACGAGAGCAGTTCCACACAAAGAGTTGGGATTTAGTGCCTTGCTCAAAGGTGTCTCAACAATAGATGAGGGAGGGGAGAGAGCAGTTGTTTTTCATCTTCACTTCCCACCAAGATTTTCTTAAAGTTTCAACTGGTGTCGGTTTGGTCCCAAACTCCATTGGTGTCACTGTTAGGCTGCTGCCCTTCTACTGTCTGGTCCACTGTTTCTCCTTGACCTTATGAAGTCAAGTGAAGTAAAGAAAACACATGGCTTGGGTCAGTGCTTCTGTTGATGTTAAAAAAAGTAATTTCATTCAAGAGCCAATAAGTAAGATCAGGCTAAGAAAATTAATCCCACTCTCTAAGCACTTACAAAAACTTTGTCACAGTGTGGTGAAAGTCATTCTCTATAAGTCAGTTTTGTTCTTTTTTAAGTAGTATCTTAGCTTATCTGCATTTTTGGCCCCAAAAGTCAACTAAAAGACAGCTTTGTAACTCTCACTCTAACCCCAATATTCAACAAACACAGAAAGGGAGCACCTTATTAGTAAAATGAAATGATTTTGTGAAATACTAACTTTAATAATGCAACTTGTCATTGCAGTTGGGATTTTTCAGTCAACTCTCCATATTTCTCCTCTTGTATGTCAGTGATATTTAGAAGATGTAACATGTTGCATGTTGGGGCAGTCTACTTCAGAGACCCTCAGTGATTCATTTGCATGGACTGCTGCAGTGCAGTGGTTTATGGACATATAAATCTGTACATATCAAATCTGTATGAGGAGTGTGTCTTATATCTTTATGTCTCCTCATTATGCATGGTAATATTTTATAAACCATGCTTGCTTTTTAACTGTTATGTTATGCACTTTAACTCGCAAGCCAAATAGCCCAGTTGTTCTGTATTCTCCAAAGAGGAGATGGAAGCAGCTTATCAGCTAGGGAGCCAGAGAGCTGAGATCATATTCAAATAAACTGATAATTAATTCCACATATGTCATCACAACAAATGTGCTGTGGGAGTGTACAGAGTCTGTTCATGTTTAATGAATCCTATCTTTTAATCTCCTGCATCCTCAGCTTGAACTGTGTTCGGAGCCACACCACGTGTGTTCATTCTGATGATGCCTTCAGTAACCACACCGTGTATCTGTGTTTTCTGAGTTTTGTTTTGTTGTTTTTGTCTGGACTGCAGTTTCAGTACCTCCTGAGTCATATCTGCAGTGACACTGCAATATTCTGCCGCTTCCTCAAACTCTCCGTTGATTATATTTGCCCTCCATCCCACCATTCACCTCTTGTGCTGAGGGCCGATGCCTTTATTCTTATCCTCATCCCCCTCACCTTTTTGTACCTATCACCTGTCCTCTCGCCCGCGTCCTGTTCTGTACATTTCTCTGCGTGGTCGTGATGCTGCTGCACCATGCCCTCCTGTCTGTGGGGTGTCCAGTGTGAGAACTGAGCCGGAGTGACAGGATGTGATGTGTGGTTCTATAAATAAATCACACTTTCAGTGAGTCACCAGGCTGGAGCTCCCACGCAGGCCTGTCATGAGACGCCAGAGACAATCCACTATCCCTCACGCCTCACTCGCCCCACGCTGCAGCCCAGACACCCCTAATCCACACAGGCAACAGGCCAGGCGACAAAAACAGCGGACTGACTCTTGGTCTCACTCTCATTCTTATACAATGCAATAAATAAAGCAGAGTCAGGTCATTACTGTACTGTACAGGTCATGACTGTATGGTTAACTACAGACAGTTGTAATGTGTGTAATGATGTTTTTCTGATGCAGTATCGTTTTTGTATTCAAAGTGTGTCATGCAGTTCCCAGCTGTATGCTTGTATGTGTCAGAATCCATCCATTTGTAGAAAAATGTAGGTTACAAAATCATCAAAGGAGATTGGAGGGCAACTCATTGTAATCTTTTTTCCGTCCCCAACACATTATAATCCCGATGATCACAAACACTATGCAATAAACACTTGACTTGCCGTGGGAGATAATGCCTTCCACCTGATTGTGGATGCGTTGCCAGGCAGATGCGGCACTGCATCATTTCACAGTGTCTGACGTGCTTTTCTCGCAATAGCTTAGGAACACTCAGAGATGAGGAGCATCTCAGAAGCTGACACACAAATCTCTGAGTCGGGAGTTAATCTCCTATTCACCCTGCTGGCTAATCACACTGGCACTGAGGGCCTGTAGCACCGAGAGAGAGGGAGAGAGAGATGAGACTGACAGTGAAAATCAAAGAGGCTGAGAAGGTGAGGAATTCTGTGTGATGAAGGGCAGCGGCGTGAGAGCACAGTATACTGAGGTCAGTGATGTGAGTCGTGTGATGAGAGAGACTTGAGCGTGGTTAAAGGGGACTAAGAAGTTAATAAGTCGCCCATCAATGAAATTACACTGTTCTACTTAAGAAAAGTTCAGTTTTGTTTCAGAACAGAAGCAGGCCTCAAAGCTAGTCAACAAAAAAGCAAAAACATTGACCTTACAGTTTTACTCCAGTTTCAATAAGAGGAAGACTGACTCTTTGAAATCTAACAATATCTGTTTCAAACTTTACATGCAGCTTTCTAATATTGTCAAAGCAAAGATGTGGAACATTTACTTAAATCACCCAGGATTACATTGAACTTTATTATATTTTCATTTCCTAGTGTATTCTCTGGACAGCCGTACATCACGGGTAAGTGAGCAGGATAAATTCATTACTTCTGTTTTGGATTATGTGAGACAGTGCTGAAGACCTACTAATATAGGCCAGTTTGTCATAGGTCATAAAAAAATAACGGATTTGGAAATTAATGCAGTGGGTTTTCCCCTCAAGGCAGGAACTAAATTGCGCAGATGTCACAAAAACAAAGCAAAACTCACTGAGCGTTAATGCTTCATGCTTGGTTTTCCAGCAAGTGTAATTCTACACCTCTCTCGATTACGCGTTTGTGTCATGGCCATGGTCTTTAAACATTTCATTCATGTAACTTAGGCATCATATTTTCCTCTGATTACACTATACTATATGTGTGTGTGTGTATGTGTGTGTTGTACGTGCACATGCGCCCTTGTAGGAAGCACCAGAACACAGACAGATGGTTGTTGAACTCTTCCACAGCGTTAGCTGTGTCTTTGCTGAATGTTTACTGGGCGTGCTTATTTCAGGCAGCTGGTGTGTTCAGTGGCACATGCAGCAGCACTTAAACACAGCTTTGTGTGTGACATGACGTGGGAATACAGCAAGGCTATTCACTATTCTGTAGCTATTTTTATGCAGGAGTGAGAGTGTATGGAGCGACATGAGAGGGTTGATCCCGATTTCCTGCCTGAGTGAGATGGGTCCTAATCTGATCCTGTCTGTCATCCTGGGGGTTGACAGGCTGCCAGGGGTCCCACAGCGCAGCCTACTATTTTACAATATGAATGTCCTCTGAAGGAGGCCTATCTATTAGCTGCTTATCAGGGAAATTGTGGGAATATATAATCTCTTAATCTGCAGGAAATCTCTCCCTCTTCATGGACAGAAAGGAAGGATAAGGTATTTGCTTTTGACACTCACTGTCTTTTTCAGTATTATTCCTGCAGAAAAACAGGCAAGGCTTTTTCATCAGCTAATGTAAAAAAAAAAAAAACTGAGTAGTAAATAGCATGTTTTACCTTTGATTTTTGCTTATAATATGAATGTCTGATGAGAAAGCTTTAGTGTCTCTTAAATGACCTGTATGGATATGGTGATACTGAGGATGAGTTGAAGGATTTAACCAATAATGCGGGGTGAAGATAGCATATGAAACAGTTCAGCTGTCCTGTCACTCTGTCCCTGGCCTGGGTGTGAGAAAAAAGATGGCCACAGTTAATGATTGTCCCCAGGCACTTCAGCAGATTAAGAGTCCTTGAAAATTACACTGGAGACACAGCTAATGAAGTTTAGGACCTACAGGCCTATGAGAATGTGGTAAAGTAGTGGTAAAGAAGGCAATACATACATGCACGGCAACATATAAGCATAAAGTAATCAACATTCAAAGATGTTTAGGTGAGGCATCAGTTTCGGAGGAACTCATAATCCTTGGTGAAACTCCCTGGGCCTCTTTGCTCTCTGACGTCTCTCAGCAGAGCTGCTCACGTCAGAGCAGCAAACTGAAGCTCATGCACCCTCACTGTGTGTTGACGGTGGCAAATTGAGGTGATGATTTTGGATGAGGGCTTGAATAAACACAGCCTCTGCTGAAGCTGTGAAAAGAATCACTTTTACTCCCACAAAGCATCACAATGTGACATTAACTCTTGCATGCGAATATTTTTGTCTCCTATCCTCACCCCCAGCTTTAAATTGACAGTTTGGTTAACTATGGAGAAATGTTCTTCTCATTTTTATAAATGTTTTAATTCTTTTGGAGCCTCTTCTCATTTCTTCTGCCCTATTTTTTGTCCTGGTATGTTTAGCCAATCACTTCGTAAAGTCTGTTCGAAATTAAGTGCTATACAAGTAAAGTTAGATATAATTTTTATCCACTCAAACCATAGACCTACGCTGATTACATACAGACAGTCTAATTACATTGATGTAATTGTACACCTCCTTCAAAGTGTTGCTTGTGTAATGCATTTTCAAATCAGCGTAACAGTTATTGCTCATGCAGACAATTGCACATGTGTCTCAGTATGACATAGTGTCTGCAGACTTGAACATGTGATTTCAGTCCTTTGCATCTCTGAACATTTCGTTATGGGTGCACAACCACTCTCCCATGTGTCACTAGCAGAAAAAGCACTACGACGAATAACAAAAAACAATGTGTATCTCGTAATCTGGGTGATGAAATTTCCTGAAAGTTGGTATACATGTTTCATATACTTTGGCCCATGGGGCCGTAATGATGATTTGTCAAATTGTAAGGGCCATGTGTCACAGGCCATAAGGAAGATTGACACAAAACTTGGTTGCCATATGTTATTTGTGCTTGACAGATTTGTCTGTTAGATCATTAAAGTACACCATATTAAATTTTCATTCTCACAAACGATCAATAGGCCAGGTCAATTAGATACACAAAATAGTTGGTTATTATAAATGACGGAATCTATATTTGGGCATGTCCAATCTATGAGTAAATGCAAACAAAATTTCCTGAAATTTGATGTGCACATGCATGTCACGATCCCATGAGACAGTTGTCCATCTATGTCAACAGAAGTTGTCAATGCCAGTACATTTATTTATTTAATAATACCTGATGCAATATGAGCCTGTTAGCCAGAAATCTCAGCATCAGTATTCTTGGCAAAATGTTTGCCCTACTTGTAAAGGAACATTTTCTCCTCACATAACCTATTTTAATTTCACCTTCAGTCGCTCACAGTTTGGACGATCGGAAAGCAGACCTTATAGGAAGAAGAGGTCCTGCTGAATGAGTGTGTTTTCACTCTTCGCTGTTTTCAAGGATGTCACGTGCTGCCTTTGTGATTTAACACAATGGTTGTAGGAGCCATGACTCTGACCAATCAGGCTTGGTGTTTTGAAACTCACTGCTTGAGGCCATTGAAGAAGTACCCTTGTAACCAGGCAGCCAATCATATATTGTCCTCCATTGCCTCCCCCCTTTTAATGATTTGTGGACTGTGTGAGTGACAGTGTGGTCCTTCCTAGTGATTTGTCCCATGAGAGTAGCCCTGCCTCTACCATTGCTGCCGTCAGCATTCTGCGCTACAACTGCGAATGAATGCGGGATACTGGCATCTGCTGAATTCAAGGTGGCATCTTTTCAATTAGAGTCCAATGAAATACCTTTTCAGCCTCTCGAGTGGCCTGGCGAACTACAGCCAAGGGGGCCCCGGCAGTATAATGATGCCTGGCACAATAGTACCACTGTTCTCCAACCCGTTCCCAGGAAACCGCACAACATGTGCCATTGTGCACTATGCTTTACTGCCCAACCACGTTGCCCGGCTTTAGCCAGAGACACCGAGAGGCCTGGCCGTGCAGTAAAGCTCACAGCAACGTGGTTGGTAACACGGGCTCAGAGGACTACTCCATGAAAACCAGGGTTTATTCATCTCGAACTACGTTTGATGTGTTAAAATAATTTTACAAAAAGCTACATTTAAAAGGGCAGGCTGAGAACCGGAAGAGTCCCAAGGAAGCGAAGGAAAGCTGTGTGGTTGCCAGTAGTGGTACTACAGAAAACCCTGGGCATTGTTGCTCTGCTGAACCCTTCTCAATAAAAGAGGAAACCAAGAAAAAAGTGACAAGCAGAAAAATGGAGGCACAAAGAGGGCTAGAACTGGTTCTTAGCTGGTCCTAGCTGGTTCTTCTCCTTTCATCTCCATGTGGGGGGTTCCACTATGTGTGTGTGTATGTGTGGCTCCTCTGAGGCCCCCAGCTTGCTCTCCCTTCTGCTCTTCACTGCTGTTTACACAGCATAGCGAATGAGATCTTTCAGGTCCAGCCAGCTGAGGGGCCTCAGTCCGCAGCCTCCAGGAGACACATGTCACAGCATCCTTTTAGGGCCCTACACTTTGCAGGCTGGCTCCGACACCTCAGCAGGAGGCCCGAGATGTAGATGCATTCAGCAGAGCCCAGTGTGTCACAACTCGCTATATGCTCTTTTCATAGAGGAAGCACGAGAAAAATACCTGTCACTTAACGCATAGAATTCACTTGGAAAAACAGCCTCTCTTCATCAACTGTGCTCTCTGACTGACATAATGGTGGTTGGTGTTTTTGTTGTACATGATGAGAGAAAGTGTTTGTGTGTTAGTCTGAAAAGATTTCTTGCACTTTGAGCTATTCAAGCACAGTGATACCATTCAAGGCAAAATTTCCAGATCAGGATTTAAGCAAAATGGCATAAGAAAAGTATAGAGACAGGATTTTCAATGTATTTAAGTAATGGTAAAAGTAATGGTTTTGTGACAAACTGGGGATAATTGGTTCAAAATCTTCATTTGACAATAGTTAGACCCAATTAAGCTATCCTACAAATATAGAAGATCAGGGTGACAACCTTGTGTCATCAGTGTTTTCAAAGTTGTTCTGACATTGGTCTTGATGTTGAAAAGCTGGCTTGGATGGCAACTTTAGTGATTAATTAGGCAAAGAATTTTGTGGCACTGCTCCATGGTGTCATCGTAGTCTGTGTGGTCCAACACTCCTCCAGCATTACAGGAAGTGATTTAGAACTCAGTCACGTCCCCATGGGGCTTTAAGCAGGTTACAGGCTCATTTGAGTGGCCTCAGGGTGGCATACCTCATTTATCTTATCATTTGTCTCTTAGGGCTGGTAACCGGGAATTAAGACATTGCTAGTGCCACCGCACTGGTCTGACACTTTCGACTGGAAATGAGCAGACACTGTAATCTTTATAACAGGCTTATACTATTTTATTTATTTATTTATTTTTAACATCAAATGGCAAACATGGCCAGCAGTCCATGTTAGCCATATTTAAATATTCATTAATCATATTGTGTAGCCTACACATTGCTGACTGGAACTGATCCAGGAAGGACAGCCACCATACACAGTCTCCGGAAACTACCAGTTAGCGTCTCCATATGGAAGCTGCCAAATCAAGCATAAATTGGCCCTTTGGTGACAGTTACATTTGTCATTTTGATGTGGTCTGATTGTAAAGAATCGATTTTATGAGAGTCCCATTAAACCTGGTTACTGCATTTCATTGTCTTAGTACTTGTGCAGTGACACTAAAGTTGAATAAAAAAAAATGTAAATTTTCTTAATAGGCATTACTCTTGAGTACTTCCTTCCTCATCCACCAAGATGTGAGAGTTACAAAATGCAGTCACAGTAATAAGATGGAGCTTTAGGGGGTTGCATTTTCTACAGAAATACAGTCCAAGAGGGCTGCGTGGGCTTTAGCCTTGTCAGATAATGATATTGTTTCAGCCCTTGTAAAGCCCACTAACCGTCCAACAAAGGGGAAAATGTAAAATAAAAGGGCACAGCTCCATCCATCAGCTAAAAGTGCTTTGCCCATCCCTCACCTCTTTTGATGTAGATTGGCAAAACAATCATGGGGAAAGTGGTCACTGCAGACCCTCATTTGGATATGGTTCATTTCATCAGCCGTTAATATTTTGCCCAGGGCCACGATTACTGTAACTACTTTAATTTAAAAAAAAGAATAAATCTTCCTTTGAAATACACGCAAAGTAGAGTCAGTGGATTTATATCAAGGAACAACACAAAATCAGCATGCCACTGTTACTGTTACTACTGTTCAGTGAGCCTAGTGGAGATTAACAGGTTCAGTTGAAGGGTGTCAATCAAACGGGGGTGTACAAGGCAGGAGAGACAAATGAGGTTGTGCTCTGATAGTATTTCACCACTCTGTGTGAAAGTAGCTTTTAATCCCTCTTCAGCACAGCTGCTTGACTCAGGAGAAATCAACTGATTCTCCTCTCCCTGAATAGAAAGGAACTCAGATTCTTGCTTCAGTTTCGTGGTTTTCTTTTTCTTTTTTTTGGCATTTCTGCTTTGTTTGACAGCATAGACAGGAAAGACAGGGGGCAGAGAGGGGATGGCATGCAGCAAAGGACCCATGCCACCACGGTGATAATACATGGTGCACGCTCCAGATGGTGAGCCACTGGAGCGCCCCGACAAAGTGTTTTAATGAGAAATTACGTATTGCAAATGGGTATTCCTTTCATAAAGTGCAATGTCATATGAGTTGCACAAACTCTCTATTGTTGGAAAAAACTTGTTTATATGTTGAGCTGTTGGCTCAGCTGACTAAACATCGCACATACTATGGTGACAGGAGTGTGAATCTGGCACATGTTTTTCCTTCATGTTTTCCTCTTCTTACTTCCCTGTTTTTGTTTACTGCACTTTCAGAAAAACACATAAAAAGGACTGCGGGTTGCCTAATCTCTTTAAAAGAGAAAAAAAAGAAATGCTGTTTTTATCCTAAAATGTTTTGCCAACCCATCTTTCCCCTATCTTTTTCTGTCACAGATCCCAGGAGGAAAATAAAGAGTTCACTCACAGAGCACTTCCAAACATTCACACAACACACAGAACCTCAAACATTACACATTTCAACATCCCTATACGCGCACCAAGGCACCAGAGCAGAGATGAGTGAGGATAAACCAGCCGAGACTGTGGAAACTGCCCCCGCTGAAGTCAACACTATTCCTAATGGCAAAGGCCATGAGCCCGGGGATGAGACCACAGCAACAGCCAAAACACCTCCTGCAGAGGACGCTGAGAAGTAAGTATACACCTGTGTGCTACATTGTATCTTTAAATGTTAGGAGCATTTTATAACCCTAACCTTAACCCTCAAGAAAACCAAAACATCTTTTGCATCTTTTTTCACCTCCTCCAGGTTATTTCCACTAATGAGTGTGTCTGTATGTTCATTTCCCAGAAATCTGATTCAATCCTTTTGTCGATTCTTTGTCAGTCTGAGTTATTTATTAAGTTGTTTTATGGCCTCATTTCTAACCCATTTACTCCAGCACCTCAGGTACTCTGCCTCTTTGTTTCTGACTCTGTAGGTTATTCTTTTCATCTCTGAGATTTCATATTAACATATGTTAACATATGTTATTGAGAAATGCTGAACGTATCAATCTGTCCTGGTTGACAATGCTAATAAAATCTGTTCAAAACAAAGCAGGTATGTTGTATAAACCAGATTAATCAACCACAGATTCTCCCGTTGTAATCTCAGATACAGATTCAGGTCAGTCAACTAGCATTATATGGAAAATGATCTTTCTACAACCTGAATGAAATGTACAGAGCTAGCACCATGCTAGCACCACATAAATTACTGTGAACCTACAGTCACATCAACATCAACATACTGTATTTACATCATTCTGTACTATTTTACTTTCAAATGTCGACAGTTCACTAGTAATATTCTCGTTTGCATTACTTGATCGGTCAATGATATTTTCACTATGCAAGACATGAGAAGCTCCCCATCTTTGCTGTAATTAACAATGTGCAGGAAGTTACGGATTCCAGCTTTAAGAGAGGCGATCAGTATCTCTTGGTGCTTTGACTGGTCGTGGTAACCTGCCACTGACTGCAGGTGTCCCGTGTCCTCTCTCATGGATCACATCTCACTACATGGTGTGAGCCTTGTTAGCAGCACATAAGGTGAAATGGGTGTCATGTGTATCTTTCTTTAATTCCTGTGTTCTGTTTCTCTACTAAGCAAAAGGTCGCTTCCATCGACATTGGAAAGACTTGGCCCAAACTCAAAAGAAGCCAGATAAACTGCCTTTTTTTAACAGCAATGTACAAAGTATCTGGCTGCACTTTAATGTGGGTCAGCTGCATGAATTAGTTAAAGGTTATTAGTATGGGAGGCCTTTCAAGAAGTAGTTCTCAAGGGACACTGGGGAAAGATACAGTATAGCAGCTAATTTGACTCTATGGGATAGTGAGGCTGATAAATTGTCAGCCTAGGGCAGCCGGGTGGCCTAGTGGTTGGAGTGACTGTCCCATAACCAGAGGGTACCAGCCACAATTCCTACAATAGCCAATTGTGCCCATTAATTGCCATAGCTTCTTGCAAAGTGAATCCCTACCTGCTCACTCATTATAACTTGTGCTGGATAAGAGAGTCAGGTAAATGTCTAAATTACCAGGTCAGTGACCTGATAATTTCTCTTGCTGTGTTTTATTGTCTACATCTATTAAAGTGTCTCTCTCTGGGATACAGTTGATAGTTGTGTACAGAAGGTCCCTTCACTGTGATTCTTTCTGTTATTACCAAATCACTGAGGGTGTTATTTTTCCACTTTGTGCTCTCGTTGGGTGATGGATGGCCTTTCTCTACACTACTTTGTAGGGAAACTGTGCCCAATAGTGCCCAGAATGCCAGGTAGGTACCAAGAATGAGCGGAGAATGTGTTGCAAATTCAGTGTGCTGTCTGTTCCAGTTAGTACTCATAATTTTTAAGTCTGTTCCGGTTCTGAGAAAATACAAATACATTCAGTGGTTGTTCCTGAGTGGCTTATTTACTTTGTGTTGCTACCTCATGTTCTTATGAGTTTGTTTTTCCCCATGAGTCCCCACAGAACTGGGGATGCAGAGGCCAACCTCGCAGAGAGCCAGGAGTTCTTATCAAGCATGGAAGGGAAGACGACTACACGCTTTACAGATGTAAGCTCAAATGAAGCGAACAAACTCTTCTTAACAGTTGCTTACATATATGCTTACATTTCATACCTCAGTAGCTGACCTGTTTATTCTTCTCCTCTGCATTAAAAACAGTTTGAGGGGAAAACTTCCTTCGGAATGTCAGTCTTCAACTTGGGCAACGCAATCATGGGAAGTGGAATCCTGGGACTGGCATACGCCATGGCCAACACTGGGATCGTCCTGTTTTTGTAAGTCATGGATATCCAGTATGAATGGATGGATGAGCAGATGAATAGTTGAATGGATGGAGCTGACATCTGATAACGTCAGTAAATAACTGCACGGTGGTGGTTTGGAACCATTAGAGCTAAATTAGGACTCACAGATGTTGTCTGACTCATTTGCCTTCCGCTAAGGTCTTTCCACTGGAGGTCTGCTTCATACAGAAATAGCATTTAATTGTTCAAGGCTATTAACCAGTAGTGGGCCTTGTTTGTGACGACAGAATCTGATTAAGCAGAGCATGTTTAATGAATGTATGTGCTGATATTAATTTGTTTTCAAGCTCTATGGAATAATGAAGTATAATGGAGGTAGGGTAGAGATTTACTTATTATGCAAATAGCGTAGTTGTGCTGTGTCACACCATTGCAATTACAATGATAGATGCTGAAAATAGGCCAATAGTTTCTGCATGTCCTGTTCTCTACACTGACCCTATGCATACATATGAGGGTCTTAGTGAAAACTGCCTCAGGAGTGACATCTTTTTTCAAGATAAAGACGTCACAGTCTGATGCAGCTACCAGACTGATCATTTAAGATTTCATTACGTAGATGCTTTTTCTTTCTAAATTAGATTCTCCGGTCCTATGTCATTTCAACCTCAGAGATTTCTCATCAAATCTCACTCTTTGTTTCCATGCAAGGGCTGAGCATTGACAATGGACAGCGGCAGCACAGAGATATTGATTATCAGGGATGGAAGAGAACTGTTTTTTTCCCTCATAGAGTGAAACCCAGTGCAGTTCTACGCTTTTTGTCAACAAAATTTTAAAACACACCTATGTATATCATACTGTCTATGTGTCAGTTTGAATCGAAACCTTTATATCTTTTTTTAGCTGCTGCAGAAATAAATTTTAACAGTCCTGCACTGGGCAGCGTATTAAGAAGTTACCATCTCTCTGTGAGTCTGCCAGCTCTGAGGATGATCTGCCTGTGCAACTCTCAAAATAACCAGGCTCATGTTTTCAGAGGGTAATCTCACCAGATAGTATAGGTAACATCAACACTTGCACCTCCTCCTCCTGCTGTTTTGACACCTCCTCCTATCTGTGTTACATTGCTGGCAGTGAATCTGGCTGAACTCAGCATCTGTTTGTGAAACATTCTAGGCTTATACTCTAAGCCTTCATAATACCTCTTTTATTAGAAAATTCACCCAGCCCCATTTTTTTAACCAAGTATCCCTGGATAACAATATAATACAAAGCGCGGTACGGGGTCATACAGTGTTTTGGGTGTTTGTGTTACTGCCATGGATTGTTTTAAGTGGATTTGTCGCTAGTGTGCAAAACTAGATGTTCCCTTCTCTTTCAGGTCACAGGGAGTTTGTTAATTTCACACCAGACTCAATTATTTAATAGCATATTCATGTTAGCATTTTAGATCCAAATCGTTCCGGGAGAAATGTTAAGCTAATTTTAATGTTACACACCCATCGCCCGCTAAAATATTATTCAAGGCCCGTATTCAAGCTCTTTGCCTAGGCAGTCATGTCTGGAGGATTTTCCACCGTGTGAGAAAAAGCTCCTTACATTGAGCTGAGTGGTGTGACTGTGGTTTTTCAAGCTGTCTGCTGTCTGGACCGGCTGAACCCTGTGCCACCAAACGTTGCTGTTTTTGGCACTCGGCTGTAAATGAGCTGAAATAAACTCTGTTACTGATTAGTCTGGGCTTAGGTATCTGGTGAATACACTGCAGTCTTTGCATATTAATAATGTGTGGCTGAATGCAACAGATCGCTGCAATATTTATTTACTCATCCTGTTATAGATGTGAGGCTATGTTGCTCTTTCGCCCTGTGGCTTTTTTGACTTGTATTACAGAAATACTACGAGCGATAGCGGCATTGTCAGTGACATATTGGACAAAAGAATAGAGGCATTCTTCTGTTGTCCACAATGTGCTCCTGGGTGATGATCGCCTCTATACTCACTTCTTTTTTTTCTTTTTTTCTTTTTTTTTTTGTAGTACTGTGTCATTCTGAATCGTAGGCTCTGCTCCCAAAGGGGACACAAGACCTAGATGAAGCCGTACATGTTTCCCTGAACGCAGGAGCGGAGGGAGGAAAACAACGGCATATTAAAATCCAGCAACAAAAAAAATTAGCTCTGGTGTACTGTGCTTTTGTTAAGTATGTTGTTCTCATTCTCTCCACTGACCCAGTCACCTACTGGGGACGCCCTCTGTGCAGTTGAACCATGAAGGATTACCAAGGCCTACACTCATCCACTGTGAGTCCTGTAGATTGCTCTGAGGCGTGATGCGTCGGTTCAGTCCTCACTTGCCATCATCATTGTATATGAGGGTATGACCTGATTTGGCCAGTGTCAGAGTGTTGCAACTATGGGAAGCAGCTTTACTTATTAGGCTAAACAAAGAGTGTGTTTATGGCTTATATGAAGTTGGCTCCCATCCATATCCAACCCCCTTTGAACTTGCAGTACATGTTCACATTGCAATAAGGCCACATGTGAGGTGTGAATACCACAACTAGAGCCAAAGTATGGCATATCATACTGTCTATTCAGGGGTGCTGAATATACTTCCTAGTTGGGGTCGCTGAGCTTGGAAAGCTTCTTTCTTTCTGGGTGCAGAGGCTTTAGCGGGTCACTGGCCCTGACCTGTGTAGGAATGCAGTGGGGGGAAAGCAGCGAGCGGAGCTACAGTGACCCGAGTGTGTCGATCTGTCCGACTGTCAGCAGATCTGTCCTCCCACCGCCATTGCACCAGCTGAATCCTCCACCACAAGTCAGCCCTGCATTCTTCCACATTGCCTGGAAACAAACAAAAAAAAAAGACTAGAAAAAAAACATGTGAACCAGCCAAGAGTTGAAATTGAGGTGAAGGATGTATTGCCTGGCCATTCCAGACAGAGAGAGACAGAGAGACAGAGAGAACGTTTGGGTTGCCAAGAGTAACAACAAAAGAGGGAGAAAATAGAACATAGTTGGACTGAGGTGGACTTGCTTAGGAAAAGTCACTAGATCATGTTTCTTAGTTCAGAGTCAGACCCAATTGGACCAGATGAATACAGAATATTTGGGAGATGTAGACCACGGAGTTCAGGATTTTTTCATTCTAATTTCCCTTTTACATTTAGCTATATTCATATCAAGAACAATTTATGAGTGCAACAGTAGAAATCACTTCTAGTCTTCAATCACCATCGTTCTAAGTGATTAAAAGTGGTCAAAGCCACATTTCTGTGAGAGAGAAAAAAAAAGAGCTAAACAGGAAACACAGCAGCAGAAAGCAAGACAAGGAGTTCAGGTGGAGGATGTGGAAGAAGGGAATATGACTGTGGAGAGAGAGAGTGACACGAGACACTTCCTGTGGACGATGAAGATTGGGAGTGACTGCTGTGACATCTACTGAGGAACCACGATGGAGAAGATTAATGCTATCCCACCAATCTCACCAATCTTGCCTCGTACATTTTTCTGCTTTAAATAGCCCGTGTGATTTGTATGGCTCATTCCTGTGGTAGAGGGCAGGTGGGCCCATAGGGCAGCCTCAGTTGGAGTACAGCCCAGGGTGAACTGGAACCACAGGGGCCCTGTTTCCCCAAACACATCCTATGTTCCAGCATCCAGGAAATGTATATTTATGCTGCAGCTGTATAAATAAATAGTAATGTAATCTACAGCATAAGAAATGGAATCTATAGGACTGAGATTTTTTTCCAAAATCTTTTGTCTTTGAGAAAACTTAGAAGGTTTATAATGGTGTTTATGCTGGTGATGAATATTCGATGATAATTATGATGATTACGTTTACAGTTACTCATGGTGTATATTTTTTTTTCAGGATACTCCTAACAGCGGTGGCAGGCCTCTCATCATATTCCATCCATTTACTGCTTAAGTCATCTGGTATTGTAGGTATGTATATAGCTTGAATATTACCTTAAAACCCAAATATCAGGCATAAACATTTGGACATATTCTGACAGTCTACTGCTTCTTATTAGCAAACCTCTAAATCGTCTTTCAAATCACAATGTAACCCCTAATTCCAAACTCAGCGCCCCACATCTGCCAAACCAAACAAAATGTTTCCTTTACAATCCCAGACCTCGTTCTTGTGGATTTCACTCATGTTGTCTGGTATTTGTGCCCCAGGTATCCGTGCATATGAGCAGCTGGGCTACAGGGCCTTCGGGACTCCAGGGAAGATGGCTGCAGGCATTGCCATCACGCTGCAGAACATTGGAGGTGAGGGCTCTGCCGTGCAAACTGCCATCTGTCCATACACACAGACATGGACACACACTGAGCTGCAGTATAGACCCACACTGGCCATCGGGTTCATGTAAGGCGCAGCTAACTCACCAGCCCTGTCGCTCGTCTCTTTTTACAACCTGTTGACAGCAGAAGGCAGACGAATATGCTGACATGGCCAAACTAGTTTGATATCAGCACAAATGCAAAATAGGTGTTGATATTAGATTTACAGACAATCTAGAAATACATGATATTTCTGTTAGCAGGGGACAAGTATGTAGCCCATTAGCATGTGTTGTATGCTTTGCCTGTCTGGATTCTGTCAATTTAGCTGCACAAGATCAATTTTATTTCTCCATAATGAAAAAAAAAGTTGTGTATTTTGTACATTTGAATTATTGTTTTGAATGTGTGTCTGTGTATCTCACTTTAAGGATATTTAGAAGTTGTTGTTCCTGTTTTTTTGTTGTTGTTGTTGTTTTTTAAATTCTTGTGACATTCTTGTGTTTTTCCATGATAATACTGGTGGTATCCTGTGACTGAGAGTCTTTTAGGTCCTGCTTGGGATTAGATGCCTGTGATTGTGTGTGTGTGTGTGGCACTAACTTGTGGATTTCTCTGTACCACAGCCATGTCCAGTTACCTGTATATAGTCAAGTATGAGTTCCCGCTGGTCATCCAGGCCTTCCTGAGGGTGGATAAACCTGCAGGGTGAGTGGTCAGCTGTACACATGACACAGAGTTATTCAATCATACCGTTCAGTAACATGAATGTCTTGAGATCCAGGGAACAAATACTGATACAAGTCTCATGTGGGGAGGAGTGCGCATCTTCTATTTTTAGTTAAATGTGCATGGCAAGGTTTTGTGTATAGCACATTGCATATTTTTAAATAAGGCATAAAAACACATTTATTTATTTATTTTGAAATAAAGAACAAATAAAGGATTAGTTTTCTGTTTACAGAGACAGGAAGTAAAGTGAGCACCGACTTCTTTCATCTTTGGCACCAAAGACAATTATCTCAGTTTAGGCTTTATTTAGTTGAACAAAATCCTGACACATCAGGAGCTAAATCCATCTCTTCCTGTCTGTTGGGGAAAAATATTTATAAAATAATTACCGTGTTAAAAAAAAAAAGTAACTAGTTAAGTTATAATGTTATTCTTTGTTTGTAACTTGTTAGAGTACTGCTTATGCTGCCAAGCCTGTTGTTTGTTCATTGTTTTAAATGCACTATTGCTCTGTTTTAAAAATATAAGCAAATGTCAGCGTCCATATTATTAAGCATACTTAGTGTTAGGTATGGTTTCTGCACAAAATGCCACAGGAGGTATCATTTTTAATTTATATATTTATTTTTGTAAGTTGGTAACAACAATGAAACCTTATGAATGAAAAACGAAAGAGGTGACATTTGATTTTAAAAAGTAATGAATGGATCACGAGAACTGTTTCACTAGTTAGCACAAAAAGGTAATCTGAGTAAGTCTAACCTGTTACAAAAAGTAATTTGTTATCCCCGCTGCTTTTCCCTGGGATTTCATGCAGTCATGCTAGCAGAGTGCAGATCTCAGCCCCCACAGATCTGTCCCGTCGGGTTGTGCCAGTTGGTGGGCCCGGTGCCCTGAGAGCGGCGAGCAGCTGGCCACAGAACAGCTGTGAGAGTGACCATGGGAGGAGAGGGCAGCACGGCCACAGAGAGAGGCACACATCAAAAACACAGCTAGAGTCCAGGGCTGAAAACGTAAAACCATAGGCTATCACAGGCTCGTGCAGGTGGCCT
>OMLF01005684.1:1846-13302 GCA_900302615.1 Holocentrus rufus | reverse complement strand
CTGCTTTGCTGGGATAGGCTTCCTGTTTATGATAATGAGTCTCAGCTTTATCATCATTGATTGGACATCGGGAAGTAGCAAAGCCAGCAGTGGTCACTAGGTAGCAGGCTCTACTTTTTCAGGTTTTATATTGTTGATTTAGATCTGTGTTATATTTTTGCTGTTTTTTGTTTTGGATCTCATGTGATGTTAAAAAGGCCCTGTCTTTTCCAGTAGAAAGTGTTGGCCACAGAGAAGGAGTCTAGAGGGCGCTCTCTCCCTCTGGACTAACTCTCACTCAGATGACATGAAGTTAGACATATAGCCAAACAGTGACAATACACCCAGGCCAATAGACTTTCTTGGGAAGTTGATAGTGCATCCAATAATAGGCCATGTGCATAAAGGTGGCTGTTGACATTTGGAGGCTGTGCCTTGAGAGATGGATATAACAAAGTAAGGATGTAAAGACAAGAGGCCATTGTCTTTATGCACTTGGCCCACTCAAGAGTTGTGTTGGTTGTGTGCATCTGCCACCACTTGCTATGCCCATCCTGTCCTTAGTTGACCTATAGTCTGCAAACTGCTACTCAAGCCACTTTATAAAATTTGACACACCTCCCCTGTGTCTCAAATTTTGTCTGTCTGGCTGTCTTGAATGACACAGAAATTTATTGAGTGATAGACATTTCTTTTATGATTTTTAAGTCTATTTAAGTTATTTGAATAACTAGATCTTGCCGATTCTGTGCAATTGCAGAGGAAATACGATGGTAAAAGCTATTGTACAGAAAGAAAGATAAGTTAAGGTATGGCCGTTGGCCCCTGCTCCAATGACTTGTGCTGCTGCTTGGTGGCGTTTACAGTCACACCTCACTCTGAGAGAGCAGGGGGGCAGAATGTATTCAGAGCAGTGTTATATACACATCATTTGTCATAACATTCCTTGACAATAAAATCTAGATATATATTTTTCCATAATTCCTACTTGATTAAAACCTCACAAGTTACAGTATGGGCTGTAGAGTTGATCTCAGCTAGGCTTTATTGAGGCTATCGATATCAGACTGACAGGTCTCATATCGGTAGCTTTATTAAATGGGTCTTGGCTGTCAAGATTACAGCTTTCTATGAAAGAAAGCCAGTACTGGATTATGAGTTTTTTCAGTATTACTGTCTGTGGAGAACTGCATGACAAACAATTCTGAAAACCTGGTTAGTTGAATCAGTCGGACTGTATTGATCAAAGTGATAGTTGTAAGCAATCAGTGTTCTTCATGGAACAGGGATGATTTTACATGGGATTTTTGATGTGTTGTTTCTGAACATCTACTGAAAGTAATCAGAGATAACCAAAATATGTATAAAACCACAGGGTCACTTCATTAAGTGGATTGTTACAGTTTGGTGTCTGTAAATATTGCTGTGCCCAGCACAAGCTTGATCCCTAACTGAAATGACATATGTGCCACACAGACATTGGGAATACTGTCTCCATAACGACCTTGAAAAGTTGGTGGTCAGCTATAGCACTTTCATCTGATAAGCACAACTTCCTGTAGCCATTAAAACCATGCAAACAATTTCTTTGTAAGATGCTCATATATTTCATAGATGTGATTTAAGGGAATATCCCTTTGTAAAACTAAATCTTTGATAAATGAATCATATGTAGATCACAATAAAATTAGCAATGTATCTATGGTGTAACATGATATAAGGATATTTCCTCAAACATTACTTGAAGTCATCTTAAAGTTACCTTTCATGTGCTTTTTCTACCTTTTGTTTTGGAGCCCCTGTGATCATTAGTTTCCTCCTCTGCTCCATGATGTAGAAAAAAACCAACAACTAATTTTGTGGATGTACTGTGAGGGGTTTTCAAGTGTCCGTGTTGTTGAAAAAGAAAACATGACTACCGTATTTGAATTGTGGTACTTATATGCATATGTATTGTCAAACCTGGACCTATACTTGGATCAGAAGTATAATTGAAGTGTTGGTCTCCTATCATTGATAGATTAACTGTTGTTTAATTCTTGTTCGGGCATATCAGTTGAATCTGATTTCATGACTAAATGCAAGATTCACAAGCCTGTTGATGAAACTTTTTTTTGTGTCTTTGATCATCTTGTCTGACATGAAACAGTGTGGCATACTAGTTTTGGTCATTTCTAACACATCCTCATTGCTGCTTTTTGGGATACAGTACTAACAAGGAGCTACTAGTAAGCTGGTATCCCTGACCCATTTAATTATTTTTTTAAAGATAAATCCTATAATACCAGACTACAGTGAGTGCTGTATGAGTGTTGTACAGTTGTTGTTCTAATGTGTTATGTCAAATTGTTATGTTTGGTGATTAAACACATCAGAGCTCTTTTAACCGTTTTTATTTAATTATTTCTGGAAATTTGTTTGTGTGCATGTACGATATACAGATACAGAGGGAATCATCTGCATCAGCTGCTGGATCATAACTTAGTGAAGGAGTTGTTTAACCAGTGCGGTGGTTACACACCCACAACTCCCTGTTCTTAGTTTGCACCTCAGTTTTTGGTTGTATGTTGAAAAAATGGATCTTTCGCAAGTCCGGTCAGTGTCATGAAGTTATTTAGCTCCATGGTGTATGCATAAAAAAACACTTCAACACCTCAATACATGCAAAAAAGTCAACAAGAGGCAGCAAAGAGAGGAAGACACTGTGTTAGTGGCTGGTATAAGATGATGACCTCTGATAACCTCTCATTAGCTCTCAATGTGATTAGTCTTATATCCTCACTCTCTGTGTGATTTCTGGAAATATGTATGATTGAATAATAACATTAAATATTGACGTCAGCCAGCATTTATAAATAATGTATATAAATGTAAACCCTTTATATTCTATATGCATATCTAGTTTGTATAATGTAAATAGCAGGTACAGTTTTAGTCTGATTAAAAAATATAAACGTAATCATTTTTAAAGTGCTTTTAAACCCTTTTGTCCTTCAATTTATGTCTATTTTCTTGTATCTCTATATATTTTAATACATTGCTGGCAGTTATTGTACTGTAAACAATGTTGCAATAAAGATAATGAGGTAACATGACTTTGGAGGTTTCATCTTCTCAAATAATGATCACCATTACACCATCTGTGTTTATCTCCCCATAAACTTGTGCTCCACCTCTTATAATATTCCTGTAAATTACACTGTAATTTACATTCCCAGTTTTCTAAATTTTTAATCAGCATCAAAAAAATAAGGGCAAATCTAGGAGACAGACCGCAAGGTGTCGCTAAAGAGCTGTGATAGGAATTAGCTTTCTAGGCATGGCTCTATGTCTCATGCATTTTAATCTAATAACTAGTTTGTCAGATAATGTAACAATATTAGGCTTCCACAGTGCCTCTACTTAAAGTTTTATTGGCTATTACTTTGAATCGGTTTTTATAAATCATTATAATTACTGTTCCAATTGTTTTTAAAATTATAATTATCAACTGATCTCGGCCTAGTAAAGTTATAAAAGGCAATTCACTTAAAGGTTTATACCTTCAGCTGCTTATGTGATTTAATTTGGATTGCAAAAATGAAAAAGTAATGAGTTTTCAGCTGTCTTCAAGTGTCTCTTGTAAGGTCATACTTTTGAGGTCCTCGGCACACTCATTCAAGTGTTTTGGTCGGAAATAAAAACCAAACAGAGCCTGTAAAACATGTTTATATATTTTATTTTAGAAATGAAGCATGGATGATTTGTGTTTCAGAATGAAGAGGAGGAAATTCGCATTGTAATGTATCATCCAAAAGGTGTCTGTTCGATCATATGACCTTGATAAACAAAACATCTATAACACTTTTCAATCAGCTGTTGCCATGATTTTCATGCTCTCCGCCCCTGAATGTCACATCTTGTCAAACGCGCTCGACCATTCCGGGCAGCGAGCAGGAGTAATAATTTCTTCCCGCTAGCCTACATTTCCCATGAAGCATTGGAAGTGGGCGTTTTTGGTGAAGACTGGCACTGCTTGTGAGTTGGGAGGTGACTGCGCTGTCTTGGTCTTGTCGGGCGGAGGGGAACTTCACAGCGGCTACGGGTGTGGCTTCAAATGTGATAAATCTCAACGAGGGGATCGAAAGAATGCATAGCGGCAATACAGATTAAAATAAAAATAGAGAGAGGAGTAAAGACAAATAGTTTATGCAAAGCGGGTACGTGAATGTGGGTCCAGTAGCCTTCTGGCAGCAGGAATCCGTCTGCTCGGTTTCAACAGCTGGAATACTTTTTTTTTTTGCTGAACTTCGTGGCCCGTTTTCGTGCGTCTAACCTGTGCTGATGGTAGGCAATAGGAGTTACTCACTTTGTCAAACCACAGCCATCTAAGAAAAGTTCTTCAAAGTTTTTGATTCGTGTGATAACTTCTCCTTTTCGCGTAGGAAATCACCGCCGATGCTGGCTAACTGACTGGACACCCACGAGTCTTTGGGAATATCTTAGAAAATCATTGACAAGTCCACGTTTTTTTTTAAAACAAGGAAACTTCTTGCGCTGGTGTTATGACTGTTGTTCCCCCCTGTGTATGAACAAACTCCGTCACGTTCACCACCACTCTTCAAAAAAGGGAAGTCGCCTTACTCAACTTACAGCCGCGGGAAGCTTTTATTTGGTTTTAAAATAAAGGCTTTCGGACACAGCCCCCCGCTTCAGCTTCAACACATTTTCTCCAGTGATATTTTTCCAATAAGCAGCAGTCCTGAAGCGTGCACTGGGAACCATGGGTTGTACAGTAAGTCAGGAAGATAAAGCCGCGGCCGAGAGGTCTAAAATGATTGATAAAAACCTGCGAGAAGATGGAGAGAAGGCAGCGAGAGAAGTGAAACTGCTTCTACTTGGTGAGTAGCCTGTCACAAATACTTCGGCTGTACGTCGTAGCAGTAATGTCTGAATAATGATGGTTATTGAAGGCACAATGCAAGTGAGCGGGACAGAGTTTTCCATTGTAAGCGCTCGACAAAAATGATACAAAAGTTCCATGGACAATTGTTCCTGTGGTAGGTTACATTGGTAGCCAGTGTCAGCTTGAGTCAGCTATAGTCTGGTTTACTGGTGAGGGGGGTGGTGTCACTTGAGTAAGTAGCCTCAGGAGGAATATAAAATTAAACATTTAACTCTGTAGAGCATAGGACACTGGTAGCTATAATTTAGTCCTTTTGTGATAGTGATATAACTGTATTCAGGCCTGTATACCCTATCATAAGCAATATGGTTAATGTCAGTTTTCATATCCTTTAAATGTTTGGCCAACAGAGGCACAACTTTCTCTTTTGTCTGCACTGAATGGCTCCTTGGGCCATCTCCTGCAGAAACAAACATGGCACCACAGATGCCATAATAAGAGGTGCCATGTGTAAGCGCAGCAGCTGTCCAGTGAACCTCTCCTCCCGCTGGCTAAAGTCATTCGTTAAAAAGTAGCCTGCCAGAAGGGAATGAAGTGGAATGACAGCCATCCAGCCACACTGACCTGTGCATGGGCAAAGGTCGACGTGTGGCCTGTTTGTCCCCTGTGTCCAGCACTGACCGTCTCGCTGCCTGTGTGTGCTTGGCCTTCATCCTTGGCACTGCTTTTGTTGAAAGTGTTCAGAAAGGTCTGGAGTCCCAGTGGACTCTCTGGAGCCCAGGAATGTACTCCGGAAGTTTTGTGAAAAGCAGAACCCTGGATAGAAGCAAACCACATCACAAAATGTGAAGTCAGAGCTCGGAGTTGTGTTTTGGTCAGGTGGTTGTAAATGTCACAAACGCTGTGATACTGTAACTCCGCGGCAAGAAGGGAGCAGGTTCATTCAGCTCGTCTTTACCTTCGAAATGGCACTAGTGTCAGTTGAAATAGCCAGTCAGTGGTTTGTAGTGGCTTCCACCCACCAGGCTTGAACTGTGGGGTCAGACATGGCAGCGTCTGGTTGATAATGAGTGGGCTGCTGTTTGGACAGAGGGTGAACAGCTCTGACTGTTCCCAGCACTGGCTAGAGCACAACTACACACACACACACACACACACACACACACACACACACACTCACAAACAACTGATTGGAAGCATTGCTTGGTGCAGGAGATAATGACAGAGTCCCAGGCTTTGAGATTTCTTCTTGATGTTCATGTTTGGCTCTTTTTGCTTCATGCCTGAAATAGAGGTTGGGAATCACCCAATACTATATGATCACAGTACAATGCAGTATTGAGTTATGACTTGTGACTTATAAGTCCTTCGATATTGCCACCATACCGAGTACTTGGCTGTTTATTTCCCACATGATTATTTTTTAATTATTTGTCTTGTCTGAGACGTTTTACTGCTTCTGGCCTTCTTATGTACAGGTTCAAAACATCATTTGATTTGCAGTTCAGGGATCCAGGAAATACAAGGGAGCAGCAGTTGTGCACTCAGTCATTGCTCGTCCAGTGGTCTGTGTGAATAAGAGGTTGAAACCCATTCTTGTGTTAACTTTATGGTTGATCCTGTGCTTAATGATTTAAATATTACAGTCTAGGAGCTGCCTGCAGTTATTGCCTCAAGGAAAAACAAACCGTTTTCCAAACTAGTGCTGAGGAAACATTTGCTTAAAGCAGACTGTGATTTGATTTGATACGAACTTGCTGAATATTTACTTAGGTTCTAAATTGAAGGTATCTTACATGTAACGCAACTTCAATGATTAACTTAATTTCACATGTGTGAAATGTGTGAAATAAACCTGATTAGACAATATAATAATAATTAATAATAATACAATATCAATGGTATACTCTTGTTCAAGCACTCTTTCAAAAACATTCATCCATTTTTAAAGAATATAATTTGAAAGTAATAGTGTGTGTGGCCTTTATACAAATATCAATACTTGGTATTGGTACAATTCTAGGGGGCTAACTATTGCTTTATTTTAACATTTTGACTTTACGCACCCCTATACATAGTACAGTCTGTTATTTTTGTTACTTGTTTAAATTAGAAACATTTAGTGCTCTTGATGCAGTACATGAAACGTGTGAGTAGTTAAACACTAAATTGATTTGTCAATTTTCTTTGCTGACAGAAAAAGATAAAATTTTAACTCGATAGTGAGCACATGCTGTGTTATTCTCTGCTGGGTCTTTGATGAGACGGCTGGTTTCTAAGTTGTGCCCCTGGTTAGAGGGCTAATTACATACTCTGCCCTGTACTGCAGGTTTCATATCAGTAATTACTGTCTGGTGCAGTGTGGAGGTTGAGAGGAATTATAGGAGCGGTCTGAATCTGAGCTGAGCCTTTATACATTTGTGCATAAAGACTCTTATTGTGCAACTAAAAAACAAAAAACAAAAAAAACTTACCTTCACTTGTGCAGTTTACAAACAAGTCACAGCATGTGAAGACAACACCTTGCTAAATACCTAGAGTGTCTTGTGGTTTTTGATAAGTGAAATTCAAATATCCAATACTAGAAAAGGCATTTGTGTTGCATTTGTGGACATAACGGTTCAATTAATTTGGTACTTTCTTACAGCGACCATGCAGTTTGCCATTTTCTACTTCACTAATATTCTCTAGTTGATGATGTGGAGATCCAACTTAACTAAAGTGTGTCACTGTTTTTATTTGTTCTTGGAAGATGATGCCCTGAATAATGCCTTAAAAGGATGTTGCATTGCACGTTGCAGTCATGGCTTAACATCCTGATCTGCTGGGCGTGCAGCCGAAAGTGTGATGAAAGTGTGACGTCGTTTTTAGAGGTGCGATATCACGCCTTCAAGAAGTCCTCTCGGCCCTCACATCTGCTGCCCTGAAATCTGTCGGGACAGCTGAGAAAAGCCTCGCTGCTTCCTCGCACACGGCCTCGGAGCGGCAGAAAGTAATCTATCCTGTCTGACCAACAAAGCATGACTTGAGGGCTGCACTCCCCCCCCATCCCCTTTCCATCCCTCCTCAAGCAAACTTAAGAGACTTGGAGAGGTGATGTGGGCTTTAGATGAAGGATGAGCCCCGCTGCTACTTACAGGCAGACGTGAGAAAGTGAAGGATCTCTTTCTGAATCAACTCTGGGTCAGACCCTTCCTTCAAAGACACCAGGAAGTGTTGTCAACCACGGTTTTATCACACGTTGCCGCTTTTTATTTTACCTGGTGTAAACAAGTGGATGTGATTAAATATTTCCATGGTAACTGCTTTTATCCAATTACACAAAAGGAAGGCAGTGTCGGATTGTTTTTCCTTGTTGATCGTCCCCAGAGAAAGCTATTAGTTAATGTAGCAGAGAGGAGTTCATACCTTTGAGGCTTAAGCCCTCATTAACAGGAAGCACTCATTCAGCGGCCTCCCTTCAGATTCTGCTCTTTGATTGATACGTAATCTCCCGCTCCCTCTACAACGAAAGCGGGAGTAAATTTTGCCGCTCGCTTTCAGTTTATTTTCCCTAATTCTTCAGTTTTTCTAACCCTCTTTTTATTCAGTTCAGCAGAAATGGAAAGTTCCTTTTGGCAGCGCGCTCCGCTTTAACTGTGAGAACAGCAGCCCAGTCGTTGGGAGCATTTCTGCATGGTTCACTATACACACACATACACAGCAAATGTACATAAACACGTTTGCTCTGAGGCCTGACAAGCGATGCAGTTATGTAAATATGTCGGCATAATTAAGGCATGCATACTCCCTGCGGGCACGGTTTGACAGTGACGTCCACTTCTATTATGAATATATAGACAATGTACTCTAAATAACTTCAGAGTGCATGTTTGCAAATTTGTGCACATTAACGGAGTCTGTGCACCATATGTGCGAGTGTGAATCAGGAGGCAGGTCTGCAGTGCACAGCTGTCTGCTTGACAGAGAGAAGCAGGCCATTAATGGAGGCAAATAAAGGCCAGTGTTGTCAGACTATAGCCAAAGAAACACTGTTAATTCTCTTAGCACAGAAACAACATGGTCTATTGAGCTTAAAAAATAACTGATATGGCAGCTCTGTTATTCATTTCCATTGGTGATGAAAGGAGCGTTGTTCTTCTAAGACATGATATACAAGGCATGCGCCACATTAGGCATAAAAGGTTCATTTTATGACATGCTTATGGCTACAGTGTGGGGTTGGCTTGGATTCCAGCATGAAGCTCCTCGCGGTGACTGCAGCGGGGCCACTACATATAACACTGTATGGCTGATATACTGTTGTGCCTGCAGCAGCTTTTAGTCATGGTCAAAGCATCAAATGGTTAACATTAAATGGAAGGCGACAGCCACATTACATCACTCACGCCACGGGATGTGAAATGTGCTGTAAACGTTTTGAGGCTGAGCGTATAACATCTCTGTCAAGAGGGATTTTAAACAGAAGCCACCTATTTTCCCAAACAGTGGCCATTTACTATGAACCAACATCGACTTTTTGGACCACAGACAAAACAAAGGACACATGACACAAAATAATGATTTTCTCTTCCTCTTGTACTTATCAGCTCTGCAGAGTGTGAGGCTATTCATACATTAATCTGCCTGCTTTACTAAAGCTTTTGTAAGGAATTAGGGACATGGACTTTGTATTAGTGCCCAACTAATATTGGTGCATTTACTGGCTGATATCAGCTCGCACAGATAAATCGGTGTAAGCATGCGCTGGATGCTGGCCAAATAGCTGATTTCTGACTCATTTCCAGTTACTTTTGTAATGACTGTTTTAGTTTACCAAGTCCAGTTCCACTGAATCTAATCATCAGACACATCTATCCCCACACTTTATTTCACTCGATTTTAGTGAAAAAGTTACACTGTGCTTGTACTTCATCTGTTAGGTCATTTGTCTCTGAAAATTGTCTTGATGAGATATTAATACATGGTAAAAGTAGTTGCTGAGTATTGGGTTTATTTTCAACACAGCACCCAACACCTGAGCTCACAAATTCATAATGAAAGTAAACAGTTTTTGAGCTAAACGCTCAGTAATTAAACATCTAGTTAACTGATTTTAATTGACTCAGGAAAATGTAGCTATGGATTTCTAATCCAGGGAAAGTTTTGCTGCTTCATTTCTAGCTGCTCTGGTCTGTGTGCTCAGCCAGTTCTCAGTGGGTTGAGGGGTCGTGTCGTGTCCTGTCGACACACCTGGCACCGCCCAAGTTTTGTTAGTTATCATGTCTGAAGCAGAGGGATCTTAACTTTCATGGTACAGTCTAAAAAAAGTCTTTTGGATCTAAAAAAAAAGCCTAATATGAAAATCCACAGCTAATGCTACAGCCAAATAGGAAGTTCAAGACGAGGGTTATCAAAACAGAGGCCTCTCTCTCTCTCTCTCTCTCTCTCTCCCTCTCTCTCTCTCTCTCTTCCTTCCTGTGTTCTCTCACTTGACCCGTGTCTTGGTAACAACCAGATTGCATATGAGCTATTGAGAACAGAAACATTTTCTTTCTCATTTCTAATTTCCTCGTTTTGTTCTGTTCAACTTCCCGTTGCACCTGAGCAACAGAGGAAACCACACACCTCCCTCTCTGTTAACGTTTTTTGTGGATAATGTAATTACTTACTTACAGCTCCTCCACAGTGATTAAGCCTCATAGAGTCTGCAGCAGCCTCTGCTGTGGCAAAGTGACACACCGTACAAAAAAAAAAACAATGACACCACCTTCAGCATGAGACAACACTGTCTTTATTTAATCCAAAAAGGTTAGCGTGTCAGCCACAACAACATTGTGAAATTAGGGCTTGTCCATTCTTGTCGTATTTCCCTGAAAGCCTTTATCTAGTCTGACAGTAAGTCTCAGATCACCTGAACCAGGGTCTGACCTCAGTTCCTGTCACATGAAATACTTGTATCAAAGTAATGGGAGGTTATGGCCTCTTCCATCTAATGGGCTTTTAAAGGCTCAGACACAGAAACAGAGGCCAAAACAGAGGTTTACAAACACACACCTCCTGCTTGTTTTGCACCGTCATGTTTTGAGACAAAAGTTTTTGACACAGAAGCAGATTGAATTGGAAATGCGTTTGCTTAATGGTAAATTTTCCTCTGAAAAAATGATAGCAATGAAAGAAACTTGGCAGAGAAATCTAAAGCCATAATCCTGCACTAATGTGTTTCAACCCCAAATATTAAATGAATGCTCCACCTGATTTACAGTGTCGTCTAATGTCTCAAACACATCCTGTGTTCCCATCCAACCACCGTTGTGTGTCCTAGTTATCAGAGTTAAAACAGTGGAACAGCCGTGAAGTTCAATGCACAGATAGCTCTTTTTTTTCTGCTTTCCCACCCCCTGAGAATTCAATTTTCGGTGTGTTTTCCTTCCCCAGTGGCGAGTCAAGGATGCATTCCCCACCCCGGGGTGATTTTTTTTTTCCCCAGACCTAATTTGATTAGATTGTAAGTACTGTCACAAATCTAAACAGGCAGTTTCCTTCTGTCAGTTCTCTGTGAAAAAAAAACAGTTACCTTCCTTCTTCTTAAATGCTTTGATTAGGTAACTTT
>OMLF01005681.1:26032-38936 GCA_900302615.1 Holocentrus rufus | reverse complement strand
ATCAAAGGCAGTGTATCCCATATAATTCCTGGTATTCCCATATAATACCTCCATTGGTGCTCTTTCTTATCAAGATCCATTGCTGATTTCCCCTTTGCCAGTGTCCAATTACAGTAGTAGATTATGTGTCCCTCTACAACGCGCCGACCAGGGCAGAAAACTCTCCGAGGGCTTCGAGACACTTGTACAACCGTCTATCATTACAGATCGCCTCCACCGAGGCCGCCTCTCCCTGCCCGCCGCCACCCCCCCGCATGATGAATCTGCAGCCATTCAAAGAGTCATTTGAACGCTGTCGGTCGCGCTTACATTCTCCCGACCCCGTCAGGTCGGGACCCCTGTGCGGTCAGCGCGCGCTTCCCCTCGTCCCTCATCTGATCCTGGGAGCCCTGCGAGCGGGGGGATTGATAGATGCACTGTGCGGAGGGAATAATGTATTGTGGTCCTTGCAGGCAACAGAGATGAGGTTTAAATGATCTAGTACTCGGGGGTTTGTAATCTCACTGATCAAATTTGCCGGGGATCCTCTCTCCACTGCCACCAGCGTCTCATCTATATATGGAGAAGTAATGGAGTCTACCATAACCGAACACAAGAGCTACACTCCATCAAGGGCCCTCCGACTCCTTGCGTATCTCTCAGTGCTGATCTCAACCCGTCCAGTACCAGTTGATGCATACAGAGCAGAGATTAAAGAGAATTTCCAGCCATTGTATGTGACGACTTTTTATCCATTTATTTATGATATAAATCATAGATAACGCTTGTTATGGGGCCCATGTTAACTTATTAAATTAAATGCCATGATGAAATATAAACGGAAGATCTATCTATTGATCTGCTGGAACAAAAGTCAAAGGAAATGTGTCTGTTTAAGAAATAATGTTTATTGGGAATAGAGCTGAATTTCAGCTTTATTATTCTTGAACAGGGTCTGTCTTGGTGAACAGTTACCCCCAAAACTTAAAACAAGAGAGAACAGTTTGCACTGTTGCACAATTCTCTGATATGACACCAATGCATCGCTTCGTTAATAATCAATTGGATGAAAAAAATAAAAGAAGATGCCAGTTTTGCAGCTTAAAAATTCTGGGTGAAAGTCTGGTCGGGTAGACTTTTCTTGTTCTGAATCGGTCGCACTGCTAAACTCCAAGCCTCATTTTGATGTAAAAGTTTGCACAGCCACTTCAGAACTCCAGAAACTCTTTTCCAACTCGCAACAGCAGGCATTGTTAGAACATCACAATTTAGAGTCTGATTTTGCTTTGCTTTAGGACAGACTTGGTTCGTGTCGGTTACTAATAGGGCATGGGACAACATTAATCCTTAAAAAGAGTTGTACTCTCCTTTAAAATACCACTGTTGGGAAAGCTCCTGACCTTTTCCTCTCTTTGTGGCATTTTCCTCCTCGCTTTACCCCCTCCCTTGATACATAGCCTTGACTTGACACAATAATGTACATACCAACAGGCTATGTATGTTGTCAAACATTTACACTGCTGTTCAGCGCCAATTATTATAATTACACACTTGTACAATTCTGCGCAGGGGCTGTTATGGTGACAATTGAAGAGCCACATTCCATTGCTTCAGTTCTTTCCCCAGCGTTTTCTAAAGCCCTCGGTTGAGGGTGCTTTTGAATGGTAAACAAGACTTCAGCGGATTATGCTATAAACCTATTCTATGGTTAGAGGTCCTCAGACAAGTGGCACGTTCATGAAATCCTGAAGCATTGCAGCTGACATTTTATAAGCCTAACAGCAAACAATATGGAAATCTATGCATTTGACGCATGTGACTGACTACCAAACAACTGCAGAGCAAACAAAGTAAAGCTTGCCTTTACGTGCCATACAGATTGTGAGTGATAGTGATGCATGTGCAAATCAGCTGTCTTTGTGTATTAGAGTCTCGGAGAGAAGGTTTGACACGAGCTGCCGCGTAGTAAGTGTTTGAAATACAGCGAACTACCATGGCCACAGGACTGTGAAATGCAGATTTTAAAAGCTTCAATCGTTAACGCGGAGCTGCAGATTGGGTTTGGAGTGGTTGTTTGAGTTTTAGGTCTTTTGTGGGGTTTGAGGGTTTTCCTCACGTAAAAACAAAGTGTGCTGTCAATAAGTGTTCTTGCAATCCAAGAGATGAATATGAGGCAAAATTACAGTGCCAAGTTTTTATTTGTTTTTTTTTTTTTATTTGATTCTGTGTTAACCACGCTAAACAAAGAGGCAAAAAAGACCAGCTTGAGCTGACTGTCCCAATATTTCTGCTTTTAGCTGCAAATGGATTGTGGTGAAAGCAGAACGTGTCAATTTAGTCTCAAGTATTTTCCAAATCCTTGGTTGAGGGTGTTTTTGAATAATAAACAAGACTTGAGCGGATTATGCTTTTAGACACTCGCGCTGTTGGAGGTCGGAAGACCCAGGGTGCGTTCGACAAATCCCAAAGCTTTGCTGTTGACATTTGATTAAACCAAATAGAAAACAATACGGTCATCACCGAGCCTGACGTCTGCACTGAACTCCGGGGAGGTTGTTTATCGCGGGTACGTCTTCCAATTTTTAGTCACAATCGGATTGGACTCGACTGCGTTCCCTTCGGCCCCGATATGACCGAGTTTAATCATGATGTCATACATTTTGTTTTTGTCTCCCTCTTCGTCCGCCGAGAGAGGAGGAGGGAAGCTGGAGAGTGTGAATGGGAGGCTGCGTAGAGACATGAAGCCGGAGAAAAGAGGAAAAGTGAAAGAGGGAGAGGGAAAAAATAAGATGAGACAAGACAACGTGACCAGAACAATAACATAACAGCTACTCCAACGCAGCATGGATCCTACCCTCCTGCCGAGACAGGGCTCAAATAAAAGAAATACAGACACATACAGTAGGCTTCCTCCGAGTTAAGTAGTGCAGCAGCGATACAGAAATAGCACCGTTCCTCCTCTCATCCAAACACTTCTTAGGTCTGTGTCACACTTATCCCGTGACCTTAAAAGCCGGTCTCAGGCTTTGAGGCATTGCAAATGGTGCAGTCCTCCCCTAATGACACTATTCAATAGTCCATTGAACAATCTCTGTTGAACTTATCAGCACTCTCGGCTGCACCCTTTGGAATTTCCCTGTCTGCCAGTGTGGTTTTATGTGCTGTGTTTTATGTTCGCATGGTGCTGATTTTGTCGTAAAAAATGGCTTTATCTGGCACTGCTGTCTACTTGAACGGGAAGGCGATGGCAAGGGCAAATAATTATCTCTTCATCAATTATTTATAACACCTCTAACAATATGTAGCTGATAAAATTACTGCAATAATGCAAAAATGAGAATTGGATTTATTCAAAATCATTCTAGCTATGGAAATAAAACACCATTCAGACAAATTAAAGCACCATTCAGACAAACTGTAATATTGCCAAGCCAAGGGAGTCGTCACAATAAGGACACACTAAATACACAGGTATGAGGTCATGATCCATATTTGTATGGACTGTTTATATACAGCCCATGAATTTCAATCGCACATTTTGTTAACATAAACTTGGCTTTACGTATGGTAATCCACAAGGCAAGCACCGCAAAATTGATCAACAGCGCGATAAAGACAATTGCTTCCGGCATCCACGGCTCCGGTCCAACCATGTCCTTCACCTCAGCTCTGCATATCAGCCGAGAAACCAACACAATTTCCCATCTTTTATGAGGTTGCCGCATACAATTTGAGACCTCCTCAACCTGTGCGCTCCATTTTACTGCTTACTCCAGCTGAATGAAAATTGGCCCGCCTAAATTCATGCTTGGAATTTACTCAAGCTCAAACAAACATCAAGGTTACTACAGTATGTGTGTTTCCCCCTCTTTTCCAATGCATTACTGTCAAACTGCAAAATAGAACGCAAATACCATCAAGGCCCGAGTGTCAATTTTGTCCAATGAAATTTCTCACTTCCTTTTCTGCAACATTTTAAAGTGCACACCTTCAAGAATAAAAAAAAAGTAGCATCAACACACAACACGGTTCTCTCTTTGAATACATCTGACATTCAAAACCAAGGTTTCTGATCTGTTATTCTTTGCTTTCCCTAGTATTCCCCAACGCTCTCAAAGATGATAAATAAATGATCAAACGTGAACAACTGCTAACCACGTAAATCACTTCTTGGATTATTAAGGTTGACTTTAGAACTGAGACTTTAATCAAGATAAATACAGTTCCATCCACAGATAAATGGAAAACTTAAAAGAAACCCCATGAGATCGATGATAAAGTCCCTGTACAAGAGTCCTTTGAAAGGGTGTTACACTGTAGCATTTGGTGCTACTAATAATCCATTAGCAAGACAAGGGTAGTGATTTATGGGGTTTAATGCTCTTGACATTCAAGACATGCTCCTATAACCCCAAAACTGTTTGAGCTTTTACTGTTCTCATGTTCTTGCCATGTAATAAGCACGCAATCTGCCAGTCCTTGGCAGTTTCTTTTCTTTTGTTTCGCTCTGTGAAGCCCGTACACCCGTGGAGGTGTTAGACGGTTTATATCGGAAACATTTAGCTGGTGGAATGCTTTGCAGTACTCATTAACAACTCGGTGTGATACATCTACGACTGGAAGGTTCATGCTGTACATTTTGCAATGGACACTGAACATACAGCAGCATTATTAAAAGAGCAAGACTCGACTGTGCAACTGTGAATTTGGCCAGCATGGTGGTGTTGTAATAACTATCTTACACTTGCAAGTCCAGGTGTTCAACCCCTATGTTCAAAGCTCCTGCCCTGCTGAAGTGTCTTTTAACAAGATACTGGATCCCTTCCAGGTCCATGACTGCTGTTCTTCTCACCTCCCTGTGGGTAGGAGCAATAAGAAAAGAGATTATGCCTTTAGGGGACCCAGTGCCACAAAGATGCCAGTAGTTACTGTCTATTTACACCATGGCCACTTTGAATATTTGAATCTGATTGGCTGATGCCCCAAAGTGATGCTTTGGGGTAACTGAATACTTTTGGATGATTTGGGGTACATTTGAGGAACTGTTGGAGCACTTTAGAGTATCTTGGAGTACTTTTGGATATATTTGGGCAGCTGAAAGCTTTTGGATAATTTGGGGTACATATGAGTAAATGTTGAAGCACTTTGGGCTACTTTTGGGTAACTCTTTAAGCGCTTTGGGGAACTTTTGTGTGATTAGGAGGACCCATTTGCTCCACTGTTGTTTATCAATTTTCATTAATACACTCCGATCATATAAAACTTTTTGCAGTTAATCATAACAATGGCTACACTAATTAGCTGTGTTAAGCTAATGTAACATTAGCTAACGTTAGCCATTGAACCCCACATCCTGCCCTTTATTAAAATCCAGATTTCTCAAAATTATTATTTTCCAGAAAATAACATTGGCAATGTTAACACCAACACTGAGCTGTGTGAGCCATTTTTGTATAGATATGTGCCGCATATAATCCATTTTGGCAAACCTAAGATATCTACGATGTCATGGCTCAAATTGAATAATGTTAGCTGAAATCAGCTGGTAGTGTTTACGTTTCTAGGCTGTTCCAGATATTAGTCTGACCTGTAAGAAAATATTGGGGCCAGTAGAGTTTTATTTTCAGAGCATATTGCCCCTGACATTAATTAACTCTCCCTTTTTTTCATTGTTGGCAAGTGGCCATGTTATAAGCTTGACAATGCACTCTGAGGTGTCCTGATATAGGGAATTATTGTCTGTTCAACAAAACCCTCCAGATTTCTGCATCCCCTCATAGACAGTAAAAACTATTTTCCAAGTTTACTTGGCAATGAACAGCAGGGAAAGTTTCAGTGGCTTTCACATGGCAACAACTCATCAGTTGCTTTCATCCTGTTTCTGAAAGCGGGCCCTTGGTGGTTGAAAGTAAAATCTTGTTTGCAAATCCCTGGGGCAGCGATCGCCTCATGGTTAAAGAGACACGCTTGTGACCGGAAGATCACCGGTCCAGTTGGGGATAAGTGACCGAAAAGCACTCTCCCTTCCCTCAGCAGGCCTTGAGTAAGCCACTGAATCACCAGCTAAGCAGAGTGGCTCAGTAGACTCAAGTCAAATCGAGTCAAGTCAAATTTATGTATAAAGCACTGCTACCAAATATTTGTCACAAAATGCCTCGCAGAGAGGAAAAAAAAAGACAGAGGCAGAAACAATACAGAACAAACATAGCAAATTTTGCTATTTGAATCCAGAGCTTTTGTGTCTAGGCTCCTCTGGACTGTAATAGTTGTGGGCAGATGTGAGTGTGTGTATGTGTGTATCTCTTCTGCAGACCACTGTGGGGTAAACAACTCTGTCTTCATAGCAAGCCTGCTCCCTCTCAGTTGCTTGTTTGACTATTCAGTTGTTATGGTTTGAGTCAGCTGAGATTTTTCAGTTCATTAGCCAGTTCTTCTTAACACGAGGTCTAATGGTCAGCTCGCATAATTGCTTATATTTGCAGGGAGACAATAATGTCACTCTGTAAGTATAAGCAAACACAAAGCTTTATATTAAAAGTTCCAGCAAATGGACACACACATGGAGCGCTGTTCATTTTTACCAAAAGCATTGCTGCAGTCCAGAGACCAGTGGTGGGTGCAGATAGCAGTGTCATAATAAGGCATTGTATAATACCACATAGATGACAAAATCTTTTTATTGCACAATAGGGGAGGGCAGGTTTGGTCGTTTCAGAGATTTTCTCAAACTGTATAGCCAGACACCAAGTGGCTGAAGACCAACAGAGAATGTCAGCTGTGGATGTCAAATAGAATTAAGTGGTCTAGCAACACCAAGCATTGTTATCATGACGGTATAGTATACCATATACATGTGGCTATTTCCAGCTATTTTTCTTCACCAAAGAATAAGGGTTAAGATTGAGGGATGTTTATAGTAATTCTGAACCATCCTTGAGTCAAGCCTTGGGGTGGGATGGGGCGTTTCAGCTAGACGCTTGAAGGAGATCATGCAGTGTGAAAAGGTTGGAGGCATTTGATGCCAACAGCTCCAAACCAGCCAGAGCCCGACGAGCCTGGTTTGAGCGTGTTTGATTTTGTCGCTCGTCTCGTGTGCAGTGCTCCAAGATGCCCCGAGACTGAAATCTGACAGGGATCCCGGCATCAGCCAATTACAGTTTTGCTCAAGAGGGAAGAACACAGGAATTAACCAGAAATGTAACTTTTGAAAATTAATAAATAAATAAAAATGCTTCCACTGACAGAGACTCCCTGCTGCACTTACCCCACTCTTGATAAATTCCTATACATATTTAATTGGAGGAATAAATCTCATACAGTGATATAAAAAGGCAACGTGCCTGGATCAGTCTACATAACCATGCCATTAAAAATTAAGTAAAAGAAGCCTCACATAAACTTCTTCATTAACGCCATCTTTGCAATAATATCACTTCAAAATACATTTGTAGTGTAAATGTAAACTGTAACCTCCATACCGTGGAGCGGGAAACAATGAGGTGCCTACTTTATCAATATGTTTACTTCTGTGTGGTGTGAATGTCAAAAAGAAAAAGAAAGGGCAAATTTTGATAGTGTGTGATCTTAGTTTGAGCTGTCCGATTTGAACAAGATCATAAAAGTCTGGGCTAGGCTTACATTTAGCATCAGTTTAGTTCGAGAGATTGCAGGGGCTCAGAGAAAGGAGGAGGGGTTGTTGTGTGCGTCTGTGTTTGTGTTTGAGGGCATTATAGGATTTTATTTTTGTATATATGATAAAATTCTTACTCACATTCTATCATGATGGCGTTTTATGAATGCTATCATAAATACAGTATATTATTCACAAGGTAAAGAATAATAGGGTGACAGTTATATGACATCTAAACAGTGTGATAGAGCATATCATGGCAGCACGTTTTTCTCCTCGCTTACCATTTATATGCCAGAAACTGAGCAAAATGTCAATGCAGTCCACCTGGAGAGAGTTGGGCAGATGGAGGAGAGTCGCTGTTGGATCCCAAACCTCTTGACGGCATGGGAGTTCAGGAGGTTTGCACGAAATGCCTGTAGGGAACCACGCAGAAGCCCAAAAATCTACACATCAAAAACCCAGGCAACCACTCTGAGGTGGTGCATTTATGTGGAAGAGAGAGTACGGTCACAGGTCAGGAGACAGTTGAGTACAATTTGAGTGTTTTTTCATCCTTGATTACCACACACAGTGGGTCAGAGAATAAAGGAGAGGAAGGTGTGATGGTAGGCTTTTTGCTGTGGTTGTAGCTCAACTCATTGGTACAAAAAATGGTGTTTTGAGGGATTAAGCAAAAATGGATGCATGCAAAACAAATGTGCATTTGAATTTGCTGCATTGATAGACTATAAATATTACATATTATAGTCTCATATATAAAAAGGTCTGTTTTTGAGGAGCTGAAAACATGCAAATGAAAATGCAACATGCAAATGAGGTGATGAAAATTAGGCATGAGCAAAAGAACCTTTAAGAATTTGAGTTCAGAGAGAGAGAGAAAAAAAGAATTACATAAAGCTTTATATGACATATATGGTTAAAGGATATAGATGTAAAGCGTCTCATTTGCAAGGAAGCTTCTCATCAGCTACCTGCTATCAGGTGCCTAGTTAGCAACCGTCCTTGTTAGGAAACTATTTTGTCCAAAAGGTCAAATTTCGACCACACCACACCATTTCCCATTGTAGGCGAGTCTCTCATAATGTAATGTAATGTTAGCTTCTTTACAACTAGCCAGCTAACGCTGAATCAGGTCGGCGAATGTAGTCGGTTGACTGGTGGCTTTGCTAGGCAAGTACTTAAGTTTCAAGCAGGAAAAAAAAGCAGTGAAGAGACATGTAACTAGGCTTAACTAATTCAATTCCCTATTAACGGCTTTAAATAAAACATACAAAAACATAGCAAACTTTAATTCTAAACTTGCCTTTAAGTGCTGCTTCCGTTCGCCATTAAAATAACCAGATGCAAGGTTTTTGGCTTGCCACACTGTCTTGTGGGACATCCTGCACAGCAGAGAAACCACACCACATGTTTCATTAAAACTTTGTCAGATCTAGGCAAAATATCAACCAGGATGTGTCCTTTTTTTGGCCTGTTCGTCCTACTGTAATGAGACAGTCCTAAGTGGCCATATTTCCTAAAAATGCTACCTAACCAGAAAGTGTCCTTGCAAATGAGACAGACTCATAGTTTAATTGAAAGATAAAAGATGAAAACACAGTTTGATGTCACTATTTAATGCAGCTCCTGTACTTACGTTAACAACAACAAAGGATTAAAACACACCATGTGGTCCCCTTTAAAACAAAAGGTTTAAGAAGGCTTTATTTATGAAACTGATGTATCATTAATACAGGGATAGTCCACTGAGATAACAGCAGTGCTAAAATAATCTGCTGCTCTATGGCACAACTTGTGATGTTATCAGATGTATTTATTTAGCTAAATTCATTACAAAAAAACACTTTAAACAATTCATCATATAAAATTCTTACTACACCATATTTTATGTATAAGATATCTGCTGCATGTCTTTGGTTCACTGTGCCATCGGGACGTCAGTGGGAGCTAATATTCTGTCTCAAGGCCTGTAGCAATATGTGCTGTATGCATTTGCTGTTGATGAAATCCGTTATGTACAGCTTATTTGTACATTGTCTGTAATGTAATTTTGTACTGTTGGTTTTTGTGCTAAGATGACTTGTGCCTCAGTCAAGATTATAGTCTAAGGTGACCGTAGTCTGCCATGTGGCCAATGTGTGACCATGTGTGCATGTAATGCTGTGTCAAAAACTCATTCTCCTCACTGTCAGACCTGTAGCCTTTTTTTCCCCCTTGATTTTACCGACAGACCTGCTGCCTCATCTTGGGAATTGTTGTTATGACAACCAGACCTGACAGAGCTGATTGGCAGTTCTACCAACTAATTAGCTCACTGTTACACAGCCAGATGTTGATTTTCTTCAGTGTGACTGGTTGGCTGATGTGCGACTACGCTGTTTTTACTTCTCGTTTTGTGGAGACAACCTGCTAAAACCGGGACATTTTGTGCAGTTCCAGGATTAATCGGAACATTGGGACGCATTGCTTGAAATCGGGACTGTTGAACTGGGACGTCTGGTCACCCTATTGTCGTGATACGTGCTTCAGACAGTTTTAGTGTTTTTGCCTCTGTTAATTGCCTCTTTAAAATAATGGATGAAAACAACACCTGCCCAGGGATGCTGAAACGTTCCTGTGCATAAATTGACCACGAATGTTTTATTTAAATGAAAATATGCATCACTAGCTGTAAATTCTCATTTGCTTTTTAAGTGTACAAAAAGCAATCTGTCTTGCATAGGACTACTCTACTTTTTTTTTGTTCTGGAATTAACCAGGATCTTTTGGTGTGCTGGCAGGCATAGATGTTTTTTTCCAATTATGTTCCTCATACAAGGGCTGGGCAGCGTTGTGCGAGGAAAGTCTGTGAAGGCTTGGGTCAAGTTCTGTAGGTCTCTACCCCTTAAGGGCTTGTTATGGATCTCAAACTCATCTCTGTGAGCTGTCCTAACTCCTGCGCTCAACACAGTTTCGACCTTTCCATCCAAGAGCACTTCTGTTTTGGGATGTGCGGGGCGCGGAGGGGTGGGGGTTTATTCCTATTTATTTTTTCCCCAGCGCTGCATTTATGTTGACAGTTAATTTAAGCGGATCAAGGTGTCCAGTTGCCTTGTCTAAAGCAAGGCTTAGTATGACAAATAGCAGGGCAGTAAACTCCAAAGTCTATCTCTTCAGCTGTACTGCCCACTCTCTGTCTGTGAAGATTAACCTTTCCGGCTCTGGTGACACGGTTTCGATTATTTCCATAGTCGGCCTCAGAGCAGCGTGAACACAGAGTGCAGCCAGGATTCACAGATCCTGACAAACACCCCCAATTCAATTTATAAAGAAGTGAGAGACCAAAGACACAACAGTAGAGAGAGTGGGAAAGCAAAGAGAGGGAGAGAGCAAAGGTAACGACTGTCATGTCCAGCGGCTGTTGAGGCGGATCAATTAAAACCATTGCATTTGACAGATGTACTGCTTCTCTACAAGAAAATCTGACTCCATCTCACATTTCTTAAGCACGGTGTCATGTAACTTTGACATGTGAAGGTATGAGGGTTGAGATATTCAGGGAATAGTTAGCGTCTTTGCTTATTTGTGTCACCTGCAGCACTCGTGAATACGTCTGATGTAAGACAAAGTAAAAGAGAAGCATCGTAACAACTTGTTGGGCCTCCTTTGCACATCTGCTGCTCGGCTTTGATGTGAAAGTCTTCTTTTTTCTGCAGGCCTTGTCAGTAACTTTGGTACAAACAATACAGTTCTAACATGGCTCAGATATACCTCCAGGAAAAAAGCAGTTTTATTTATATTCTGTATACTACAGGTTAGTGAGTTCAGCCCAATTTTATTTCATGTAGAGAAATAATACTGCGATTATGCATTGATCTATTTACATCTTGTAAGTGTATTTTTTTGTAAATATGCTCAGCCTCTATTGTGAATTGACAACCTCAATATTGGGATGATATGATTTTTTTTTTAAATCCAAAATATATGGCTAAACATAAACAACAGCAGCAAAAACTAAAATACTAATATGGATTTATTTTAATAGCACCATAATGTTGATGGGAAAACTTGTAAGAACACCACTCTGCCATTGAGGCAACCTTGAAACTTAACAATCATCCACAAAAATCAACCCACACACCTAATCACCAGCTCTCAGCCTTGCCCTTGTTTTTTTTATGGGAAACAAAAGTGCTTGCTTGTTTCTTGGCCTTCTCCTTTCCAGGGTGTTTCAAACACCATGCCGGCATAATCAGTTTACAGTCCACTCCAGCCCAAGGTAATTAGGAGGAATGTAATAGGGGCTGGATTGTGCTGCTTTGATGGCTCCTTGCTGAGCTGGGATAGGACTAACCACTGAATCAGCATGCCATTGCCAGTATATAATGCCATATTATGTCTTTATAATGGGGACGCCCAGGGAAAATAAGAAATTATTTCTGCTGTTAACAAAAAAAACCCCAAAAAACACAAGGTTGGGGAGGCCCTAAACAAGACCCTTACGCAGCACCATTTGATAGTGATGCAATTATTTTCAGGGTACTAGAACTCACAATATCTCCAAGAAAACTGCTGTAGTTATCACTGCTGTTGTCCGTGTTCTGGCAAAAGTCTGCAAAACCTCATAAAATTGTATACCAAATGTCAGGTTCTGAGGAACTGAGAAGCATTTTCCTCATTGATGCCAAAGTATTTTGGGAAATTTACAGTGCAATATCAGTGCTCTGGCTGGGATCTACAGTGAGGCTATGAAAGCTGGCATCAGCTTTCATGTATTTTGCAAAAAAAAAAAAAAGCCTGGGCATTTGTACGATTTCTGCAAAACAACAGTGATTTGATATTTGCCTTGCATTGTAAGAGGATATAGTTTGACAATAAGAAGATGTGGATACATGCCAACAAAATAACAGCAGCACATGCCAAATATAGATAAGTATAATAAGCTGCTTTTGAAATATTTCATGAAATGTATGGCTTTACTGTATATAATTTGACTTAGGCTATAATCCAAAGGTGCTCACACAGGTCAGGTGCACTGTAAGTAGGAGATGACGAGCAAGGAAATAATGGGAATGACCCAGGTTGCCTTCGGCCATAGTTAATGTATGTTATTTATAACCTTTAATCACAGAGCACATTGTGTGGTGAATGATTAGGTATTCAAATGGAAGATGTATGCTATTTACTACCTCGGCACGCCACACAATATTTGTATCATATGTTGCATACAAATCCACTCACACAGGGCATAGGTTTTCTTTAAGTGGACGCATTATAGAGAGTGGGTATGATTTAGGGATTGTCTCATTTCGC
>OMLF01005681.1:3968-26012 GCA_900302615.1 Holocentrus rufus | reverse complement strand
TCATTTCGCCCCCGCCTCTCATTGGATGCACAGTATAATAATAGCAATAGTAGATAATTATATACTTATCATCCAGTAGGTGCATAAGTTGTCATGTTATCTGGGGGTCCCTCAAGGCTTTTCACATTAAATGTGTGTCTTGTCGACTGGAATGCCTCCATGAGCAATATCAGACTACTTACTATCAATCTACGTACATTTGCATCATGTTCTTGCTGGATAGTAAAATGTCTTTGCTAGAACTTGGTTAATGTTGCTTCTTGGTCTCTTGTTCTGATTTCCTGTCATTCATGAATTGATTTTTCATAATTTCTCAGTATTGTAGTTTAGATACTTCAGACCTGCCACTAGTTTGTGCAGCCGGTGTGTGAAGTTGCCTAGTACAGCCTGAATGTTCTTGTGTTGTGCACATATAGCATCTGCTCACTCAGATGCAAAACTTTTGGCCAGTAAGTTCTGTGTGTGCATGTGCGTGTGTGTTTGTTTTTCATTTCTTTGTAAAACTCTTGAATCTCTTCAAATCAACATAACAGCTATTTCAGCTTTCACAGAAATGGATAGACTTCAAAGACTCCAGGCTTCCAGGCGGTCCATTCTACTGAGGCTGCATTCCTTGGTGTCAATGAAGTAACTCTACACTGGTAGAGTTACTTCTCTTCTATCCTTTCAGATTTCTTACCTTCAAAACTGTGAACCAGCTGATGCTTCTTTCTACCTTTGCTGACCTCAGAATCTGTAGGTCTTCCTTTTGATGCTTTAACTCCTATGTGACCAGCCACTCTCATCTGGTACAGTGAAGAGAGTCTGTGTTTGCGAGATAACCCTCTGTGGATATTCCCCAGGGTTCTTTCTTGTGGCCTTCCTCTTCTCTCTAGACTAAACCTCTTGGCTCTTTCATCATGCCTCTCAATTTCCATTACCATTACAATGCCGATACAACTCTAGTTTTCTTTTCCTTCTTTCTACACAGATGCACAGCTCCGCTTGACTAGTTGACATATCCAGTTGGATGTCTGCCCACGACTTTAAGCTTATCACCAATGACAACACCACAGTGACTCCTGTCCAGTCTGCTAAGCATCTTGGTGTGATCCTCGGCAGCCAACTTTTATGCGAGCCCCACATCGCAGCCACATATCCTCCCTGCAGATTTGCACTCTAAAACTTCTAGAATTCCTCACCAGGGACACCACGGACCAGATCCTCGTCCATTCTCTAATCATCTCAGTGCTGGACTTCTGGGAGTCTTTCCTGTCTGGCTTTCCCACATTTTCCAGTGTCAGCCCCTGTTTGCACTTCTCTGCTGAATGCCTGCTCATACCAAGTTCAAACCCTTGATGTTGGCACATGCAAGGCTATAAAAAGAACATGATCATACACCCCCCTTCATAGTCCTGCCCTCCACCCCATCGACTACCATGCTGAGTTCTTAGGTATCTCTTCCTTGTGATATCCTGGCCATCATTCCATGCTGCCTCGACTTTTCTCCTTCGTGAGCTGTGAGTCGTGGAAGTTACCCTTCCCTTATAAGCTGAAAGCCTGTCTCTTAAAGAAACACTCCACATTTCAAAAGAGTTCTTCCAAGGTGGTTCCAAACTCATGCATGACTGCTGCAGTGGCTCTCGCACTCTCGCTCTTTTCTTGTTTTTCTCTTGTCATTACTTGTTCTTAGTCTTCTTTTCATCACATTTGCTGTAATGGACATCTTCATTCCTGCGTGCAAGGTCCTGACATTCCATTGTTCTTAGGTTACCTAGGGGATAGAAGATTCAGATGCATCTCCTTCATGTGATTCTTCAGTGTGCGGCTTCGTTGTCTCTTGAGCATGTATGCCTTCAGATTCGAGGTTAACGGATAAGGGGTTTGTGCATTGATGTGTCAACACCTGGAGAAAATGGCTCTTGACAAAACGGGTGGAAAGTCTTCACCAATGGCCTATGTTCCACAAGGAATACAAAGGCCTTAGATGTAAAGCTTTATTCAGTGCACAAGCATGTTTATTTATATTTTTTTAGTACTTCAACCACCTTTTTACAGCACAGCTATACATTATGTTGTCATACATGCAGGAACTGAACCTTGAAGCCAGCAGCTGCCCCTGATCCAAGCAATCTACTGACTGAGTTGCTGGAAAGAAAAGAGGGTAGAGGGGAGAAAAATAGAGAGAAAGGAGATTCAAACCCTACCTTCCATCTGTTATCATGGGGAACGTGAAATCTCTGACTAACAAGATGGATGAGCTCTCTGCATTGGTCAAGACACCATGGGAATATAAGCAGCTTGGTGTAATGTTTCACTGAGACATAGATTCGACTTAGCGCACTGGACTCACGCTGGAGAGCTTTCAACTGGTGTGAGAGAAAAAGAAAGCAGTAAGAAGAAGAGGAGGGAGGGGGTCTTGCCATTTCTGTTCACTCTTGATGGTGTAATTTGGAGGATGTTACAGTTGAAATGTAGTGCCTCTCGTGCAGATACAGAACTGCTGGCTGTAGGCTTGCAGCCATATTGCTTACTGCGGGAGGTTTCACATGCCATTGCTTTTTGTTTACAATGCATAATGTCCTCTATTCAGATGTCACATGATTTCAGACACAACATCCCAGTGTTTTTACGGAAATCAGCTGTAACTTCAACTACGTCCCGATCAGCTCCTCCCAAAGTGTCAAGTATAAGACTAGGGAGAACAGGACACTGGTTGTGCTGTATGCAAATGTTAAGCATGCGTAAAGCTCCACAACCTTATCCATCTGGCAACCAGGTATGTGTCACTTGTTCAGCAGCAGTGCACAACCTCTGGGACTGTGAGTGCGTGCGGTCTCAGTCGTCTATGGAGGATCTATGCAGGACTGTTTTGAATGCACAGACTGGAACCTGCTTTGTGCAGCACATGGTGAGGACATTTAGGACTCTCCCATTGCATTACCGATTACATTATACCTCTGTGTGGACACTACAGGTCTGACTAAAACAGTTCCCTGTCTTCCCAGCAGTAAACAGTGGATTTCAGCAGACATTAAATGAAGCACAAAGGACAGAAAGAGGACCTACCTGGAGAGATTGGACGTCAAAGTTCAAAGGCAACTGTGTGACGGTGCTGTGCAGTGGCATGAGAGGGGATTATTGGCTAAAAGTAGCCAGGCACAACAGTGAAGGAGAACAAGGACAGATTGAATGAATTAAACCAGGCTGTCTACAGGTTTAACACAGCAGACCAGAGGCCAGACACTGTAGGCCCATCCCTTATTGCTGATGACTAGGCGTGTAATGTCCAGCTTGGGAGGCTGGACATCCTTAAGAAAATGGTAGACGGCTGCATGAGGCCTTAAATGAACTCCAACTTAGGCAACATCTCCCAGATTGACTGTCTAGATATTAACTGTTACCTGAACTGAACTTGCATCATTTGGAGCTTAGATCTGTAGTTTCAGAAATTGCATTTGTTTTTCTTCGATCTCATTGAGTGCATGTGTTGTTTGATACTTTGTCATACAAAAAGCAAAAGAGAAATGTGTATGGAACAAGGCAGCATGCACAAATTCTGCCGCACTGAAGAAGAATTTTGCAGGGAGAAGGGTGAGTTTTAGTTGCAGGCTAAAGCTTATGAGCAAAACTTAAAACTCAACGTAGCCGGTATGCAAAAGACATAGCACCAGTCTGATTTATATAAACCAGGTACTTAAATACAACTTGGTTGAGCAGTAAGGTCTATCTTTATTGCTGATGTTTCATTTTGTCATCCAAATGAATAAGTCGTAGCTGTAACTAAGCCATCCAAATGAATAAGATGCAGCTGTAGCCGATTGATACAGTGTAACACGCCGTGTCTTTTGAACAATTCAGTGTACAATTATGCACTATAATTCAAAGCACTTGCATTTATACCAAATTTAATTTTAGGCCTATGTGCTGCTGACATGAATCCGGTAGCTTCAGTCAGTAGAAGAAATGTCTATTAAAGTAACTTCTGTTGTTTTTGAGCCTCACCGTACAATTACACGAACTGGGCCTCTTTTTTTAGCTGTTGTTGAGTTCAGTTCAACAACAGTAACACTGGCGGGGAGGTGGGAGGCAGTGCAAATACTTACAAAACACTGTATTTTGACTGAATTCTGAATAGACCTCTTAAATCCAAAGGACATCTAAACTTGTAAATCTACTTAAGGATGAGCAGAGAAATGGCATTGTTAGAAAACACAGCATATTACGGCTGAAAGAAAATGAGCTGTAAAAATACACTACAGGGAACATTTCAAAAGAATTACCCACTTTTTATTAATTTTAATGAAATTCTATGTCCAGTTTCAGTAGATTTTGTTGCTGGAAAACATTTCATTGACATGAACAACCTCCAAGACTCTCCAGTAAATCAGTAATAACCCATTAAGCTTGGCTTGGAGTGTTGGCAAGTAACGCTTATTTACATGATTGCTAGTAGTCCACATTGGTGAAGAGGAGCAGAAAATAGAGGAGAGACAAGTGTGCAGCCAAAATAATGATCTGCACCCAAATCTCATGAACCCAGAATATATTAAAGGGCTCTCTGTAAAAACAACCCAGCCATCTTTTATGCTTACACACGAATCTAAAGCAATTCAAGATATGACTGGTAACAAATTTCAAGTGATCAAAAACTGATCAAGATGCAAATATTATCTAAATATATCATCTGGTGTATAATTGCTGTAGCCTTATCATAGTCATTAAAAATCTTTTTCAGAAATGTACAATAAATTGTTAAAACTAAATTTTACAGTCGCAGCAGAGATCCAATTAATAACCTTAATCTACATATAGATGCAGTTGAAGCTGCTGTTGGTAATTTTGCACATTGGTGGCTCCAAATAAGGGGTCTGAAATAACTGAACTTACCCAGAAATACCCTAAAATCATGTGGTTTGACGTCAGTAAACTGCACACTCATGTTTACCAGCCTGTGTGATCTGTGTTCATTTAGTACTAAAGGACATCAAAGGGACGAGAGGGGCAAAATCTGGTGAGTCCAGCTTTGATATCTTACTTCCTCAGGCGGAATCTATCTATACCCAACACCAGAATTTTCCCAGGGCAAATAGGACAAATCTATGCAGTTTCAATAAGTGGGGATAGGATGTTCTTCCCTATTGCAGCTCCTATATGTGGTTTAGGCTTGCAAGATTTCTTTTTCCATGAAAATTTTGCCTACTGTAGCTTTAAAAGTGATCCATCTTTTCTTCAAACAAGGATTAGACCTCCTAACCACCAGGACGTCACAACATTTACTAATTCCAAAAAGAACACTGTCGGAATTTGTCTGTCTGGCTCTCAGTTGTGCTCATTAAGTACGGCAAACACCAAATCAGGGGATTTAGCTGTAAGCCAGAACACATCATCCCTCAGATCTCATACACAATGCCAATTTGTATCGCCTGGCATTACAATGAGGCGTCAAAAATAGCATTAATAGCATTAACTTTAATCTCAACTTGAGACCAAGTTTACAAGTAGTATGACCACAAAATTATTTTAGGTTCCACTATTATTATCTTGAAAAAGCCACGTGTTTTTTATTTATTTCTATTTTTATTGAATTGAAATGCACTTGCTCCCATGAAACCCATTTACTACTCATATGTACAAAGCATTTCTGTTCAGAGAACTTTTTTGGAAAAACCCTTTTATTTATTTATTGTTTGTTTGTTTTGAAAGCAATGAATCCTGATTGCAAATTAATTTTAGAATATTCAAAGAATTGTGCTATTAAAGCATTGTATGATTTAGAACAACACTATAAGTAAGATTAATTTCTTCACTGTTTCAATTACTTTGAGCTTTTATTCATGTCTATTCATGGGATAAATTGTGCCAGGCAAAACCAGTGTAAGTGCCACAAACATAAATAGTTTCAAGTTTTAAATACAGTTTATCTATCCATCTATCCATCCATACATACATACATACATGCATACATACATACATATTTATTTAAAATATTAATTGCTAAAAAGTAAAAACTGAGTTTTCAGTGTAGGGATGATGCATGGCATAATCTAAATTCACGCCACAGACAATGTTACTGGTTGTTGTTTACCAGTCCTGGGGTGCATTTCATAGCATCAATGAGCTGTGAAAGGGCTAGGCAAAATCTTATCACTTCAGCATAATGAGTCTAAGCGATGACCTTTATCATATTATCTCTGCCTCCTATGTCTCTTTGAGGAAATGAACGCCCCTATTCATAAGGCACGACTGGTACCCAGCAGTTGAAAGAATCGTCAAATATGATCACATTTGAGCATGTATGTAAGACTGTGAAATGACGTTTGAGACAGAGTCTTCCACTGCAATCATAAAAATGGACTCCCCATCTGCACCAAAAATCATTACTGTACGGTAGTAATGAATGGCACTGACCTTTTCTTTTAGGAGATGACTGGACCGAAGGCACACCAGATAAAAACAACCCACACATTTTCAGAGCTGAAGGAAGTCTTCATGCTGGTAATTTTATGATGTCCATTCTTTGTGTTCAGTTCATCGTATAATATGATATATAAATTCTGCATACGTTGAATATAATGGCCTTTACATCGCTAACTTTCATTGGAATTCCGCTCACAATCAGCCTCCACATTGACAATATAGTCTTCAGTGAGTAATGGCATGCAAAGGTTCAACATTAATTTTGAGCTCTTTGATATCTTCCTCTGTTCACCCAGGGCCCTGAAAAAGACAATCAGCACTGGAACCTATTAACGTGAGAATGATTAATGCGCCCAGATGAACCCCATACTGTAAATCATTCTTAAAAGTTGATGCGCAGGACACTGTGTAATTACATGATCACAAATGACCCCGGCAAAGTAGTTACGGAAGTGCACTGAAGATGGTGTTTAATGTTGATTTATGACGTTTGTTATGCTTGCACTGCAACTTCTTGCCTGAATTTGGGGGATTGAGGGCAGAGAAATGAGAAAGAGATTAAGAGAGGCAGATGGACATTGCAAAAGAATAATTCTGGCTGTTTTCAACCTGGCAGTTTCTGGCATCGTTTCGACTATTGATTGTGTTAAAAACTTTGTCATTTACTTCACTGTCGAGCTGCATGTGCCCTCAGCTCCGGGAAATGCTGCTCGCTAACACTCGCCCACAGGGCCAGTGCAAACTCCAACAGTCAATTTCAACACAGCATCACTTACAGTACACATGTCTTTAAATAGCTGTTTTGAACAGCTCTCCTACCGGATTTCAGTGAGAATAATCCACTTGATACTTCATGACATTGCACATACTTCCTTGGAACTAAAAACTAAAAAAAAAACCTAAAAAGAAGCAGAAAAACTTTTGAACTATATTGCCACACATTCAAACCATGATCGTGTTGCACTCATAGCTTTCAAATCACAGATAATCTAGAAATCAGTTAGAGGAAGGTCCAGTTGAAGTGTGTGCTAACCCTATCTCTATAACTCAAACCCAGCTGATTAAATTTTTGGATTCAATCAATTGTCAGTGGTGGCAAGAACTAGCCAAAAAATAAGGGTGTTGTGGTCAGTGCCTTCATGTCTGACAACCTGGGTTTACTTCTCATCTTGTACAAAAAGGCTTTTCCTGCGTACCTAACTTTAGCCTTAACCTTAACCAAAGTTGTTATTGGCTTCACTTTTAGCCAATATTAAGCTAGCAGTTTAAATTTCTGGTATTGTCACAGAATTCAATTCATGGATGACAAATAATATTTACACCTACATGCCAGAGTTCACACTCATTTTTCAAAACTTTATACTCCAATAGAGATGTGTAGTTGCATCATAAACAAACTATAGCGCCCACAGCTAGTGCCATCGCTAGTTTGACAGAACCGCCTGCGCACAAATGAGGGCTATCAAACAGGGAGGAGAAGGGGCGATTCCTGAAAAAGACTGTTGTAGTGTGGTTCTGTTTCCTTACATGATAATTAAAAGTGAAAAGTCTGATATGGTTTGTTTCAAAACGACTGTCTTCTCTGGAGCCCCGTTGGTCCTTACTGCACTCCAGAGCCCTACATGTTGCATTGGATAAGAGTCAGCTCAGATAATCTACAACTGGTTTTTGGCCTGGTCAGCTAGTTCACTGGTCAGCATACCTTAACCCTAGTCAAACAAACAATGTTACATACAACTTTTACCCAATTCTGCCTGCTTCTACTTCTTGGGATAGTAATTTAAGATATTTAATTTCTTCATATGTCCAGGAGGAGGGTTTCCCAACTCAGCGATGCACCCAAGACCCAGCAAATCGTATTCATTTTTTTTGGCTTGCCGAAGTGTGAGACAGTTTTGGACTATGGTTTTTGAAACGTTCTTATACATGTGTAACAAGGGCACAGACTCAGATCCAAGTCTGGCAGTTTTTGGCGTTGCTCATAGAGATCTGAACCTCTCTTGAGCCCCGGCCCACACTGTTGCCTTCTCATCGCTTTTAGCAAGACGCCTCATGCTGTATAATTGGAAATCTTTATTTTAGCCTGTTTAGTCTGTTTTGCTTTTGCTTGCTGCCATTTTTGCATCATTTATTTATGTATGTATGCGGGTATGTATGTCCACGCTTGGTGTGCAGACAGTAATGGTTTGCTGACTAGATTCTCGGATTTGCTAGCTAACATGCTGACATTATCTTAATACAAAATCAATCAGATTTGACAGTGGTGAACACACCAGTTCCCCATCAAAAGCTGCCACATAAATTAAATGTCTGTTGAATTCTACATTTAGAAAGACAGTCTACTGTTTACAGCTGGTGTTGCCAAAGAGCCGAGGGCTTCCACTGTGACTGCCAGAGGGTATTACATCACCTGTATACAGGCAGACAGAGATACAGGCAAATATGCATTTTTATTGACATACATACACACACACATAGACATGCCTATTGCTATGCATGCATGCCTGCACATACTGTTACTGTGTACAATGCCGCCGCATTAATAATTCAATATTGGAGATTTATATGGTGGCTATTGTCACACATACATGCAGAGACAGACAAACCGTGAGATAGAAAAAACTTATTGGGTGACTAACAGATAGGCAGACAGACATCCTGAGAGGAAAAAAAATCAAACGCACTGACAGAGGCACACAAACCAAAAAGACTGACAGGCTGCGAAACGGGCAAGCAGGCGTCTGCTGGAGTCCAAAAGGCTTTAATTGAAAGGATACAGGTCTGGATATGTGTGGATGCATGGAAACTCTGATAACAAGGTGGTCAGCCTCAACTAAATCAGGGCCTCGAATGGAGGAGGAAGGGAAGGGGAATAAAGAAAGCGTTCTGCCTTTTCTATTCAACTCTAGATTGAGCTGTTTGCCAGAGGAAAAGTGTTGAATTTCTTGGCAGAATAGAGAAAGAGAGAGAAAGTGAAAATGAAAGGAGGAGGAAATAAACTGAATGAGCAAGGAAGACGGAGAGACAATGCCACTATCAGAGCTTGCCCGGGTCCCTTTGCCTGTCTTCTAGATGCGACAGAGCAGTATTGACTTAACCGCTGTACCAAAAACAAACAGTGTGTGATAAAAGTATTAGCCTCACATCCCTGACAAAAATCCCTCAGTCGCATTAGGGACAGGCGATATACAGTGTACTACTTAAACTGGCTTTTGCAACATAGCTGCACTTCACCTAGAGATGCATCTTTAACTCTTTATTTATCCTGGTGTATAGTATGTGGTAATGACTGCTTGACAGAAATAAATTTATCTATGGTCGCACAAAATAAAACAACAGATTTTTAAGGTTACTCTTGTAAATTATTATGCTAAAGTGATATGTTGTATTTATAAAGAAATAGGAAAATAAAAGTCTGTTTTAGATGTAAGAATGAGGCTAAGCACCTGTGCAGTCTAGATAATAATCTACATAATTCAGTTATCAAAATACTAATTTAACTAAGCAATTTCCCTGGTTCCATTGTCTAGGATGGGGTCAAAATTTGAATTTGAACCCAAACATCGGCTCGCTTGACCATGACAGTAGTTCAGAAAAATGACCTGGTGTTTAAACATTTCCAAGGATATTATTCAAGTCATGTAAGCTGGAAACAACATATACTCATATTTTATTTGCCCACTTGTTTTATGGCATTAAAAATGGATTCAGTGATTTGTGACCTTATGTTTTATTCAAGTGCAGCAGCAGTTTGTGAGAGAAGACATTTGTGGTGGGCCTTATCATGAGTTAACAATAAGGTTATCTACCAAGCGAAGGGCATCTTTAACAGATGATGCATAAAGCTACCTTGTTTGGTGGACCATGGATGTAATATTGTGCAAACTTAATTGGACAGAAAATTGCATTCAGTTAAGCCCTGTGTCATTTTGACCCTTATATAATTTTTATAAAATACAAATATAGCCATCAGAGGAGCCCTACTCTTCCCATGCTGGCAGTTTTGAAATTCTGGAAACACTGTTGCAAAATAAATACGGGATGAGGGGGTTTTCACCTTTGGAAAAGGGTGTGCAATGGATTTACAATAGAAAACACAACAGATTTTTGCATGAAGTCATTTAAGGTCGGCTATTTGGTGTACTTGGTCACATGTGGTGTAAAATGCTTGTTTTATGACATCATTTATGTACAGAGTGATGTCACCAGTTAGTCTTCAACTTCATGCAAAGACAATTTTGTCCTCCGCATCAGACCTTTTTCATGGCAGACATTTTGACATGAACACAGGCAAACACAGGTGTTACTAATAACATTAATGAAAGTTCTGTTCCATTCAACATAGCCAGGGGTCCTGCTATTGTTCATGCTGGCTCACTGGAAAGACTCTGCTACACTTAAAGGGAGCAGAACCTTCATTAAGGTCATTAGTAACACCTGTGTTTACCCTGCTATTACATGTCAACATGTCTGCCATGAAAAAAAAGTCTATTATGATTTTTGCCCTTAATAATGTAATAGTATCTGTCTGTCGTATCTTGCTGTATTTTGTTGTGAGTTTTCAAAGTTTCTAACGGCTTATGAGATTGAAAATTAGTGCCTTGTTGGACTGTGTGGAAGGCTAGCAAGAAGCTGCTAGTGTAAGTGATGGTTTAGAAAGTTGTGCTATGTACCATTTGACATTTTAATACAGCCTCGGTTAGAAAATACCAAACCTATCCTTTAATAATAGACCCACATAGCATCATACCAGCCCCAGTTAGATGTAATTTACATCCACTGCAGCTCTTAAGTTCTTGACAACAAAGTGGTGGTGGTAGTTTGTGTACTGCTGCTGGTTATTAACCTTTGGATTGGGTGAATCACTATTTTAGCTGGCAGCACACTGACATTAGGCTCAATACTTACAATTACTAGGCAACTGAGAAAAAGGCAAGTTAGGTTTACTTGTATGGGTCTCCGTCACATGTACAGTGTCAAAGGCCTTCACAACACCCACATTACCGAACAGTAAATGAAAGTGATACCCCACAACCTTATACACTTAATGAGAACAAGGACAAACTACCACAGAAACATCATTAGGCAAAAAAACCTTGGCGTGAGGCTCAGAGAGAGTGATGCCCTGCCCCTTTTCAGGATGGTCTGCTGTGCGATTGGTGCTGAGAGAGGGCACCGATTACATAAGGATAAGAAAATAGGACATAAACCAAATAAACAGGGTAAACATAAGAAGAACACCAGGGTCAAACAAGGGATTTGGAAACGAGGCATCAACGAAAACAGACCCGTTATGTCACGTGCTAATCACTTTGCAACTTCCACAAACCCAGGCGTTTCTTTCCGCTGACTTTGTCATTGAGCGTGACTTGCAGCACACTGTTAACCTCAAATGAATGGCTTTTTTAAATCGTGGCTTATGCCTGTCGCCTTTCAAGTGTAGCTGAGGGGTGTGAGCCAATAATTGGGCAACATTGGGGGTGTCTAGTCAATTTAAACAGTTGGAAATGTTGCATCTAGCTGTGTGAGTTATGAGCGTATGGAAAAGTCCTTGAGTGACCGGTGAACACTGGCTCATTCAGTGAATAGATGGCAGTGACTAAAGGACAGATTTTATTTTGTTTTCCACAGGCTTAATAACTGTAACATTCTTGACAGTCAATTTCAGCTCCCTTGAAATGTCTTCATAATGTTTTATTCTAAATGTATGTCTTGATTAACATTAAACCAATTCTCTGCCTGTAAATGATTATTTTCGGAATATTCAACATTTGCCCTTCTTGTTAATATAAATGAGAAAATAAAGCTCATTGCTGCGGTGGGTTGGGGGGGCGGATAGCAGGAATCTGATGAAATGAATCCGAATGAGTTAAATTTAGATCAGACAAACTCATTTCCATAATTAGCCAATTGTGTTTGGAGAGTGAGTCATTTGAATCTGCTCACTGTTGAAATATGCATGTCTTGAGTCATTTAAAACAAGGACATGTTTCTAATATGTATGCACACAGCAGTTCCCATAAAAGTAATGAAACGTTTTCGTGTTGATGTCTATTGCGTATGCAGCTGTGATTTGTCATTGCAGATAAAGCTCAAACTGCGCTCATGATACACTGTCTTTCATAGGTGTTAATGAATGAATGGATAATGGATGGTTGGATGGATGTACGGGTGGATGAGTGAGTGATTGATGCCTCGCTTTAAATTATAATTGTACTTTGTCATGCAAGTCACATAAAATGGCTTAAAAACAGTGTTTGAGAAACAGATTTTTATCTCAAAAATAAAGTTATGAAATCATAAAGTTATAAAAGATCTTTTCCTGGGTGAGTATCAGCGTTACTCCATGAATCATCACTAACATCGAGATAAATTAGCAAGGACTTATCATTCTGCAGGTTGCGGTTAAAAGCATTATTTACATAGTTCTTTGCAAAGAATAGTTCTCCCATTTTTTGGGGGAGGGGAACACATTTTTAAGCTTATCCACTCCACTGAACATCAAAGTAATGCATCACTGAACATGCTGGATACCGTTGAAGTTATCAGTTATCAACGAGCATCAGCAATAATTACTTTTGACTGGAATTCCAATTAACTCTTAGGGTGATTTCATGTTTAAATATTTTAAATCCTGCCTTATCTGCCTTCCTGTTTGCCTTTTTTCAAAATTATTTGTTCAGCTGAAGATGAAATCCCTCTGCAGTTTCTGTTAGTCATTACCCTACCTCCAACGCACAGTAACCTCATTAACCAAGACATATTAATTACCCATTAACTCTACAGGTAGCTGCCGAGTTAACACAAAGATAAAGCAACTTTGCCCTGCAAGAGGACCAGGCGACAAATAGCTGTCAGAACTGGTATAATCTGCCTCGGGGCACGTTCACACCAAGCAGTTAAAATGTGAACTGTGGAGCGTTTACTCCTTTAGTTCGATTCGTTTGGGCAGGTGAAGACATTGACATTCGAACTTGGACGTGCACCAAGTATGCAGACTGACGCAGCCTTAAAATACAAGTTCATTAGAGGCGAGACTGTTACCCCAACCATGGAATCACCCCAAAAACACAACATGAACGCAGCTGACTTTTACAGCCACTAGTTCCTTATGCTTATAAAGCCTGGCATCCCAAAATGACCTGAAGATGCTGGAAAGTGAAGCAGCAGTCTTGACTTTCATGTTTTCTAAAGCTGGAATGATCAAAGAAGAAAGTAAGCTATAGCAAACATCACAGATAAGTTCATCATACTTACCTAAAGTCACAGAGTCAAATTTGTTTTTCAGTTAACTCTGACGTTTTCTGTCAGTTCTACTCAGTTCAGATCTATTTGTAATTTATGAATCTTGCTAGCCAATTGTTCAATTGCTGATCCTGGTTTCATGTTCTTTTTATTTCAAAGTGGGCAGCATGCCACTATCTCAAATATATCTAATATATCCAGTCAATCCTAATCCCATTTAAAGGAATACTCCGTTTTGGCTAATGACTCCTATAGACTTTAAGTCTTTATGCTAAGCTAACACGAAATGCTACCCATTGGAACCAAAGCAGCGGACGTACATAGGTGAGAATGGGATTATCAAAATAACTGGTAAAAGCTGTATTCTGTAATTTTCCTCATGTTGTGTCTTCATGGCAGCAAACTACAGCAACTGCAGTGTTGAAACCTGAAGGTAAATATGTTGATGTGACATGAGGTTCACAGTTGGAAGCACTGCGTACCTCACTCAGGTTGTCCAAAGATTATTTTCTGTGTATGCGCTGGCTAATCTCTCTGTATCTGTGTACCGAAGACTGCAGCTGGAGCGTCTGTGGCTGATTAATCTGTTTTTTAGTGGAATGGCTCTGTTTCAAACAGACCTTATTGCCAGTGTCAATCAGGACAGGTGCAGCCCGACAAACCTATTAACACTTTCAACATTTCAATCAGGAGAGAGATGAGAATTCGGTAGATTCGGACTTATTAGTTGTGAGAAGGAGGAAAAATGAGTCTGTGACACTTAAACTCTGGCAGGAAATTGATCTTCATGGGTGGCGGTCCCATGAAATATGCGCATTGATATGTGGGAAATCCCCCATATAGAGGCTGGTGGTGCTGGTGAGGACTGGGGAACTCTGAAGTAACCTCTTCCTGCATAGATCACTTTTGACCCAGAGGGAAATGACTGGAGAAGGACCTGGCACCCCCAAGGCTGGACCACCTCATCAAGAGGGATGAGCTGGTGAAAGGGTGTACATGGGCCGCATAACACAGCAGCACTGAAATGAGAGCTGAAGTTTGGCAGCAATATATGATTGGCTAACAGCAGTCGCGGCTAGCTGTGATTGGTTAAACAGACAGGAAGCAGTTGTAGCATTTAAGACCATACACGCGATCAAAATGATATATTCCTTAAAAAACATTTCAGCTTAAATATCATAGTCGCCTGGGCTGAATAAGGGGTGTACATTTAAGTGCCACCGTGTTATTTACATTTGCACTATACATTACATTTGACTTTTAACTGCACTATAGCTTCAACTTTGTCTTAACAGGTATTACAGCTTTTGTTCTCTGTGTCATAGCGCCCCCTCAGTACACTTGAACCATACAATACAAAACAAATATCATGATTTTAATATTTAATCTTATCATTACCAGTCGATTTTTATTTACCTTTCACAATTTTACACAGACTGTGTCCCCACTTAGCATTGAGCTCAGCCTTGTATTAATGCAGTCTTTTATAGAGCACTTTGGGCAACTTGGCTATGTGGTTTTTAACTGGATATACAAATGCAGTTTATTGCAAATGGCAGTTTAGCATTTATTGAATATGTAAGCAAAACGGGGAATGTAACCATTATGAAGGGTATTTACACCATGGTGTTTTCACTGTATGGAGGCTGTTATGTCACACACCAAGTGGCATAATGCACACATAATAATAGTAATTTTGAGTGCTGTTTTATCTTGTATGGAAGCCTTTTTCATAGTTTTTGGAAATGGGAATGGAAACTATCTCGCTAAATGGAGAAACTACTTTGATAGAGTCCTCTTTGATACTTCAAAGTTGTTTTATTTCCTTCTGAATTTCATTTAATACCTGTATTTTTTGTATTATCCATGGGGAAGTGCAGTTATAATAATTATTTTATTGAATTTTGTGCATTTCTGCTGCATTAGAGAGTTCACAGTGAGGAGAGAGTGATAAGATGACAGAGAGAGAACACAGTGTTCCCACTTGAATTGGACCCAGTTTACTACAGTTATAAGGTGAACAGCTAACAGAGCATTTCTGAATGTGGGAGTTCATCCTGCTCCTGTCTGTGCACAGCTCTGCTCTGCATCATCCTGCCAAAATTTCTCTCTGGCTTTGTTTGTGGCAATATTTTTATTCATCAAACTATTTTATTAATATTTGCTGCTCGGCAGCCTTGAGCACCACAGTTCTCTCTTGAAGTCTCTATTGTGAATCGATGTGATCTGTGCTTGACATCTCAGGTCTATGTTTAAGTCGAGAGAGAACGTTATTTTGTTGAAACCTCTTCAAGCCAGACTTCAGTAAACCTGATTATATTACGCTGAAATTGGCTTTATGGAACCGATAAATCCCACATCGATTTTTTTAGGTTAACTCAAATCAATTTTTTCATATTTAGCCCCACGTCTCTTCGCCTCCACTGTGGCGCAGCCCCTCTGGTCACATCGTCAATACAATTTTCCTTTCGCTGCAAAAATGAAAAGTCATTTCATCTGTTTAAAAGAAGTGAAAAAATCTGCCGGTGGGATGAGATAATCCCACTTGTTTCCAGAATTTTCTTGAATCGAGTGGGCTGATCTGCCTTATTCTGCTATGTTTCAACATATTTATACTTGTTCCCCCTCAAAAATTGCATTGGAAACAAGTGGAATTGTCTCCTTCTATGAGCAGATTGTTGCCTTCTTTCAAGAAAAACAAGATTTTAACACTCATTGTGATACTAAATGACTTGTTCAAATGGATATTTTGCAGCACAAAACAAACTACTATTTGACCAAAACAGTGAGTCACCACTTAAATGATGTTCAAGGATAAATTTAATTTGAACTGAATTGAAGTGATATTGCCTCCAACACAAACATTGGACTTATCTCTTCAAGCACAACACAAGTTATTTCTGATGCAACATGCTTAAATAAACTAAAAGTCCCAAAACAATCACAGTATTCAGAAGCATCTTTTTTGATTCCTTGTGGAGTAACCAAAATGTCACTGCCCCTCTTAACGCGCCTTTTTTTTTTATCTTCCGCCCCGATTAGTTCCATTACAGTAATGGGTAAAACTGACTTGACAAATTTATCTCCCTATATTTTGACTCCCAGCCCTCAAAGCAGTTTCTTTAGATGAAAGCCACATAGGATTGTACCTGAACCCAATGTCTCACTGCCCCTTCCCCCTCTCTAAAATGTTCAAGGGGGAGCGAAGATCAAGGAGACCCCAGCTTTCAAAGCCATCTCTTTTGACGAAACCCGTGTAGGAAATAGCGCCCAAGCTCAGTGTCTTACTCCTGAAGCTTTCTGTGTCTCCCTTCGTATGGCATCTCCTCTCTTTAATCCCAAGTTCGCCGATCACAAAATGAGTGTTTTAGCTCGCTGCATTTCCTGCTTTTGGCTCTGTTCTGTAAGTGAGACAGAAAACAGGATCCACTGTACCGCTCCTGGGTATTGAATCATCCTCCCTGATTCACGATGCACCCAAAATCCTTCCCTTCAAATGGGAAGTGCCCTGAAAGTGGGATACCATTCAAAACTAAATAATACTCACTCATTATTCCATTGTCACTGTGTACTACTCATTAGTAGGTACAGTAGAAACATCAAAGCCTGAAATCAATTCCAGTTAAACTCTGTGCCATTCTTTTACATAATTTCTTTGTTCTTGGATACATGAAGCTATAAAGCACACTCTGAATTATGTAACACCCACTCAGTGGTGTTATTAAAGTGTTAAGTGTAAGTGAAATTCTGAGGGAACATGTATTGAACTGCACATATGGTGTATAATTGCAATGCAATACAGAATCTGTCACTTATACTTCCTTTTCACCTTAAATGCTAAAGTACTTGTACCACTATGACTTCCACTCCCGCTAACGATGCCGCAAAATTTAAATGGCAAAGCCGTGTTTTCCCTACGATATCAAAGTGACACAAGTAATTTTGTGTGGACCCAGTCAGCCGGAGAGAGCATGGACATGTGGAGAAAACCCAGGAAGCGCCTCCAATCTGGCGGCGTCCATCTTGGCAGATGGAGGGAGTGATCAGCCAAGTAGCCTCTGTTGTCAGCGCCATTCACAAATAGCACAGTACATTGCAACTTCATGAGCTGATTAGGAAACAAGACACAGGCAAAGATGAATCGCCCCCACCCGCTGAGCAGTATTAAAGGATATGTCTGGTTTTTCGCCCTCTGGAATGACAGAGGGATAGTCGACCCGTCTCGCGCATCTTCTCCCCTTGTAGACATGAGGAAGGGTCACAGAGATCAAAGTACAGAGTGTCAGCCAGACAACAGGGAGGAGATCCATATATGGCTTTGAGAGTTGGCCTCCTTACACACTGCAGACACATAATAAAGGCAGACCGTCTGGATTGGGGGGGCCGCTATCACTGCTGTCCCAGGCATTCAGCCCAGGGAGCTCCATACAAAATAATCAAAAATAATTTTAGCAGGCTGAATTAAATCAAATTTGGCCGCAGGGGATGGGAAAATATATAGTGACTTTAGGTTGTTCCATGACCTTGAAGTGAAAAATGGGATTTGAAAAATATCTTTTGATATGTGTGCACACACATCAGTTCAAAAATGTGAAGACTAACAAGTCCTTCATTTTTGAATGTTAAAATCTATTATTTCCTGAAACAAATGCGAATAATTGCCGCTGCAAATTAAAAATGATCAAGTTACATCTTGACATTATGAGAGCAATGTCATTTAGTTCACTAGTTTTAAGAATTCCCTGTTAGACTTCCTTAAATTCCTGCAAAAGAAATATAAGAAATATAGGGTGCAGCAGATATTTTGGTACATTTATTAACATATAGAAATGATAGTAGATGCAAATAGCAATGGGTCCTTTCACTTTGCTTACTCTTTAGTGACAATCCAAACAGCAGACAGATAGTGAAAGTGCAGCACTGCAGCAGCAGCCAGCAAATTAAATATGGGAGCGGCATCCGGCAAGTCTTTAACCATATGACCTTTATCAAAAGTAATTTCCAATGGGGGAGTTTATCATACTCCGTACGGACCCCATGCATAATACACCATTGGCTAACAGGGTTCATGAGTTATTTCTCTCTGGTATTTTTCAGAGATGAACTGTATCACTGCACTGGAGTTTGATCAAATTTCAGCATAAAGAGTGCAGGGAGTGATGGCTGATGTTGTTGATGAGCACTGGGCAGCAACAAACCCATCACTTGAGCCAGCTGTGGTTATCACTTTTCCCCATTTTACATCTTTGGTGATCAACGGTCTGTGCCAATCCAGTGGGGTAATTGGCCGTACATCTTAGCTAGTGAAAAGGTTAATTAGTGTGCTATTATGTGGGTGATTGAAAGCCATGATAAATAATGTAATGGGCTTTCCTCAAGATTTGTTTTGCTGCAGTATACTGCCACCAGTAAAATCAAAATGTGATGCTTGGTTATTTATTTTATTCGTTTGTTTTAATGCTAATGTATTTTTGTTTATCTGTTGATGGCTGCAAAATCAAATGTACCCTTCAAACAATAAAGTTCACCATATCTCACAGTTCCTTATAGCCTGCCTAAGAAAATCTGCAAGGCTGTACAACAGATCCAGGCCAGAATAAAATTATATTCTTATATATATTCATACTCAGAGATGCGTCTGTCCATTCTAAACTCTAATCCAGTGCTTTTGCTCTCCTGGCAATCGTTGAGATACTGTTCATACATGTTAAATCACTTTAAATTGCAGCACTGCTCCATAATAACATCCTGAATGATTACTGTTGCATTTGAAACAAGGTACAAGTCTCAACCCACAAGGAGCAAAAGGGAAAAAAAGAGTCGTAGCTTACATGAAGCAATACTCCAGCTAACAAATTATGTCTGCTGTCAACATGGAGCAATAATTTGGTCAAAGGACTGCACTGACCTTTTGGAAATTTGGCTCACTGGTTACCTTACCCAGTATCTGACTAATAGTTCTGTCTGCTGCACATGCTAATGCTATAAAGAATGAAGATAATTATTTTAGTAATCCAAAGGCCTTTTCCCCCCTATGGTCTGTAGACTCACACCTTCTTAAAACAGCATCTCAATTTTTGTTATTAATTCAGTCAAGGGCATAAAACTTTTGCTGTCTTGGTAACTTTACTCACTTCCTGTGTACACAAAACAAGGTAGCTATCTTCCACCTGTGAAAGTGAATTCTTTTGATTAATTTTATGTCTATTTTACTAATTGTTGAATAAATGTATCAAGCTTAGTTGTGTGTCATTAAAATGAACTATCCATCCAGGCTCTGAACTCCTACAAATGATCATTTTCAAGCTAATGCTATTGTTTGGCAATAATTTCAAGCTAATGCTAATGCTTGCCAGCAATTATTTAATGTTGTGTGTGCTAAAGCATTAACAGCGCACTAGACAGAGCTATCTATCAGAGGCACACAGATGATTTTAGTGCCACCTCTTATCACATTAGGTTAGCTTACCAGTAGGCCAAATGCCCAAAAAAGTCCTATTACCTCTTTAATATAACCGACACTGTCCCATTGGTCAAAGCAACTTTTCAAGTACTTTCATACCCCTCCAATTCCCTGCAGACTGTACTTCCATCAGCTAAGGGGTGTGCAAATCCACAGCAAAACCCAGTCCCCTAAAAGTATCTTATCACAAAATTCACATCATTTCTATTGTACTATGAATAAAGATGAGATCAGATGCTATTAGAATTTGACATTGACACCAGACTATTGAGTGTTCAAAGCCCATCTATGCCATTTTTGCAAAGAATAGTACAGTAGAGAAGCAATATGAGAGTAGGGGCTTTGTGAGAGTATTGTGGTATTGTGTAGTATGGTATACGTATAGTATAACCTTTGTCCAAAGCTATAATTTACTTTCCCAGCACTGTGTGATCTTAATTGATGATTCAGAGGTATTTTTTCTTGTCAAAACATTATGACTCAGATGTTTGCTCCTCTTACTGCTTCTTCTAATCATTGTGAGTCATGCTTTATAAGAATGTCAATGCAATGCTGAAAATGTATATATATGGAAGTGGTATTTTTACAAAATAACTTAAAGTTGCACTGGGGAAGATTTCATGGAAAAATCGACCAGTCTGTTCAGCATAAATTCAAAACGGGGGCTGCAACAGAGAAGAGTCTTCCATCCTCTCTAATTTGCTCGACTCGCCCCAAATGAAATTCTGGTGTCGGGAATGAACGTTTTCACCACCCACTGGAAGTGACAAATCAAAACTTTAGAGTGAAACACAAACTGTCTTCTCATCAGCAGCAATCTAATGCTCCGTCTAGAGAAAGCCGGACTGAGCAAAGTTTGATGTTTTGCCTCTCTTGTGCCTTGTGCATCCTCTTGGTATGGATCGATCACAGAGCAGCCGGGTCGCTGTGTGCAGACATGACACATCGCATTACATGATTTCTGCTTATTGACGTTCAGATTTTTCAACCGGTTACCTCTCGCTGCCATTTGGAGCTGTCGACGTGCAGCTCCCAGTGTGCAGCTTTAAGGAATTGAATTGTTCACCGTTACAGTGTGTCAGCTGACACAGCGAATCAATTCAGTTCGGTTTAGTCAGGGATGGTTACTGTGAAAAACTCCATGCAATGAACCCAGTCCTTTGATACTTCTACCCCTAAAACACAGGTACCCCCCAGATGTAGCCTCAAATCCACATTTTAGGAAGCCACGTTATAAACTATACGTAATTGTTTGGATCTCAATTATGTCGCCAGTTTGTAATCTCTGCCAGAAGGGGACTGCTTAATCACAGCGATAGGGTGGGATATCACTGTCAGCAGACATTTGTATACTACATTTGTTAATCTATAGCCTCGTTCCCAATCCTGATCATATTATAACCCACACATACAACAAGTGGAGACGAGGAGGACACGAGTGTTTTCCATGCTACTTGTACACATGATTAAAATGCAATCCAAATGCAATCCAAAATATCCTTAGGGCCAATCATAGCTATGCATTATTCATTGTCAGACAAGCCTTAAGCTTTTAATAGAATCACGTATGAATGCACACACACATGCACACAGGTGCATGGTTGATTACATATGCACATGTACACACAGCTACACATACACATTCAATACTTAGTATTGAATATAAGTATATGACTTTTTCTGATTTATATATGCAAAGTTTCTTATCTAAAATATATTAATATACATATATATTATTTCAATTTCAGATTCTCTTACTTGTATACTTGTACTTGTCCTTGTACAGTTGTAGTCACAATGAAATAAAAAATCACATTTTCAACTTGTCAGCTACTTTTTCCGTGCCTGAATATTTACCTATTTAACAATAAAATCAATCAAATCAAAATAATGTACTAAATTTAAATTTTTGTGTGTTTTTATATCAAAATCCCAAC
>OMLF01005660.1:1226-11474 GCA_900302615.1 Holocentrus rufus | reverse complement strand
AAAAGTATACAAGATCACAATGCAGTCTTTTTTTAACATCCAAAGTATCCTCATAATACCTTGAAAATGACTCACTTGTGAAAAGTTGCCCTGAAATTAATTGGATGTATTCTAGTCTTGCGACATGAATAATTTGTGTGTGTGTGTGTGTGTGTGTGTGTGTGTGTGTGTGTGTGTGTGTGTGTCTGTGTGTGTGTCTGTGTGTGTGTGTGTGTGTGTGTCCAAACACACACCTTCCATAGATCTGCATGTCCTTTAGGTCTGCCTTATCAGACCTGTAAAATGTTTTCAATGTACCACAGAAATGTGGTATGTTGCTAGTCTCAGAAATCATTGAAGACCTTGAAACATCTTGTTAGGTGAAAACAGACAAGAGCAAGGAGGCTTGGCTCTTTCTCTGATTATTTTCCTCCCACTGTCACAAGAGGGTATTCTGTAAGTTGCACAGTAAAGGAACTGGAGGTCAAGTCTCCCTTGAGTGCAGTTTATGCATGTCCTTTGAGCTGGGGAAATGCATAAACTGCCAATCGGGGAGTTGATTTTTCACAGTCCAAGACAATAGATTTACTGTTCTGGGAATCAATCGCTGTGTGCAAACCTTGAATCCTCTCAGTGAGATTGTATTTGATGACATAATAATTGGGGCTCTGATTGATTCAGTAACTCATATTACGTGTATTGATTGGGAGCAGACAGCCTCTCCACCTCAATTTATTCTTTCAATTATGAAAGGTGTCCCCCCCAGCCTCCCCGTGCCCATGTTATTCTGCAGTCAAGGTTGCCAGTTGCAGCCTCTCTCATTCTGACTTATCACATGCATTACTCATACCAGATTTCTCTCTTAGGGACAAATGTGTGTGCACCTGCCAGGGAAAAGAGATGAGCAGGTTTAACAGTGAGGTGATAAAGAGCTCTGATTGTTCTACTGAAACAATTTTCAGTTAAAACACCAGCTTTGTAAGTCGGTCTAATGCAATATCATTCATCTATTTGTGCTCAATCTACATGTACCTAATTAGTGAGATCTGAAGTGCTTGGAGTCTCCTCCATATGGTTGGGGATCCTGTAGTCATGGTCCACAACTCTCCATCTGATCGGTGTTTCTCACCAACCCCTCTGACAGCACCGGTGTCACTGATCTGAGCTGACAATGATCAGAGACCATGGCGTCCTCATGCCGCAAAGCTGCAAAAACCTACCATGCATAAAAGGTTGTTCTCTCTGTCTCTCTTTTCTGCATGTGTCTGTTTGTGAGAGAAAGAGGGAGGAGGGAGGTGGGAAGAAAGAGAGAGAGAGAGAGAGAGAGAGAGAGAGAGAGAGAGAGAGAGAGAGAGAGAGCAGAAAGACAAACAGAGAAAATCCCTACCTTCTTTGTTTTCACTGTTTTGGTGCTTTTTCTCACAGAGGTTATACTTGACAGGTGGAGGCTATTAGCTCCTTTGCAGTTTACAGCTCTTAAAACTTTTATAATTAAAATATTGATTTAAAAGCAAGGGCAATCTGTGAAGTTTTCAAATTTTATTCTCTGGTTGAAAACTGGAGTGGGATACTCCAATTATCTTTTCTGGCATGTACTTTACTTTTTTCTACGGCTGTCTGGTCAGTGGATATAGGGATGCATTAGAGTGAAGGACTGCTCAAGAATAATCTGGGCCTGACTACTGATCCTGGATCTCTGATCGAGTTGTATGACCGCATACCTTTGTCTCACACAGCATAGGGAGCAGACAGGTTAGGTATGCTATTAAATCTTAAATTTATATTGCAAGACAGGGTGAATGAAATGAAAGTTTAATCATAATGAAGAACTGTGCAATGGTTGGAGCTACCAAATTATAATAGCCACGAAATATAGCTTGTGTACCCCTTTTCATTCTAATTTTTCTGCATAATAAAATCACTGAATTGTGTGGAAAAGAAAAGTAACTAACTACATTATTCACGTCTCGCTGCCTGCTTTATAACGTATTGGCCAATCAAAGGCGGGTTTGTAGTTTGGCGCATGCGCAATATGAAGTGTACCTTGTGTTCTCAACCCCAACAACAGCTGGGGGATCTGAAACTGAAGATAGACGGAGCAAGTGTCGTTTATTGACCACTGACTCTCCGCAAACGGACAACGTAAGTCCACAACAGTAATACTTAAAAGTTTAACGTATAGTCAGAATTTGCCTGTTTGAGATAGGCTATGTTTTGTGTTGCTTAGACTGCTTGTTTATTGGCTGGCCTGCTAACGTCGCCACGCTAAGAGGGGTTGCTTCAAGTAGCGTTAACAGTAAAGCCAAACCAAAAACCTGATCAAACGTTGCCTTTTACAAAGCAAGCTGTAAGGTCTCGTGATTTATCACTTGACACCGCTCCGCCCTAAGCTTATTAAAGTTTACACTTTGTAGCAGTCTGTAGTTCAGAGTTTTGCTAGCCATCAACCAGTTAAAAGTAATTGGTTCCGACTTCCTATCAATGCGAGGACTTCAAAAGGTGCATAACTCCTTTGGACCCAGCGAAAGGTAATGAATAACCGAATCGTATTTGCTGAATAGTAGGAAGTTGTTGTTATGTTGTGTCAGCTATTTCAGCTGACTGAAAAGTCCCTGCTGCCTGGGGCAAACTGTCTTCAGAAAGAGAGTGTTTATCTCTGCCTCTCTCTTTGCAGGCTGTGCTTTCACTTCAGAGCTGGCAAATAAACTGCCTTCACCATGGCTGCTGCCACCTCTGCTGCTGCAACTGCCCAGGGCAGTCTTCGAGAGGACCTAACCTGTGCCATATGCTGTGACCTGTTCAGAGAGCCAGTGATGCTGGCCTGTATGCACCACTTCTGCAAACCCTGCATCTCCAGGTACTGGAGAGGGGTCCAGGGGCCTGTGACTTGCCCACAGTGCCGCAAGGTGTTCAGCACAAAACAGTTTCAGACCAACTACCTGGTTGCAGCCATGGTGGAGAAAGTTAGGGTCAGCAGCTCTGAAACTTACATCAAGGATCTACAGGTGAGCTAAGTCAGTTTTGTTCCCTTCTTCTAATAAAGATCCCCCTGTTTACCTCCCTTGTCTTTACTCTTTGTTGTTTGGAGGTGTTACTATGTGAACTTTTGCAATTTGCAAAATCAGGTAAATGCCATCCCTGATGGAAAAAAAAAACAGCTTTTGTATTCACAAATTGTATACATTCATACATTGTATGTATACTTTCTGAATCCAAAATCCACAACCCTGCAAAAGCCAATAATATTGGCTTTTGAAAGATCATACTAGTGGTCAAATCATACTACATACTTATAAGACATTTTAAACATACATATATTACATACATATATTATACATACATTATATGTATGCATTATACATACAGTACATACACACAAGAGATCATATTGCATATGCATTTGGCTACTTGTATGATTTTTGATTGAAAAAAAAAACATTGTACAAATTAGCTGAATATATCTGTTTTTGCAAATGAATTCTAAATATGTTCCAAAGTAAATTGATTAAAAAAAAAAAAAAAACAAACTCCGGCCTGTGAGCTTTGACTTATGAAAAGCAAATACAATCACTCCCTTGTTGCAGTTCAGAAGTGTGTTTGTTCAGCTGTTTGAACAGTTTGACTATAGTTGCACTTGAAACATGTATTTCATTTGAATTGCCTCGGCCAAAGTTCACCCTCCTCTCCCTTTTATATTGCTTTGCATGAGTTATTTTATTACATGTGCTTCTATCAAATATCTTATTACAAATCACTTATCCACAGCAATAATGCAAATACAAGGCACGCTTGCATTCCTCTGGAATATGTTTCCCTTTGTATGGTATTGCTGTTATTCTCACACTGGTTTTGATTTTCATAATCCTTGTCAGAAACAACTGAAAGATACTTTAGAGAGTCACCACCTCAAGAAGGAGGAGTACATCAATCTCATCCGCAGAGACAAAGAGAAGATGGATGCCATAAAGGTACACTCCTCTGGTCCCAAGAGATGGCACCACTTAACAGATAAGAATGCACATGTCCGTCCTAATGGCTGTTTGCAATATGTCTAGGTGCATATTAGGTGATGTTTGCAGATGGAGTGACAGTGTGGGCTTTGATATGTGTAAAACATAATGTTCTTGTGTTTTGGTGCATAAAAGCTTCTCCGTAGTGGCACTGGGCTGTATCAGCTATGCATAAATCCTTGAGTTATTCCATGAAATTCTTACTAGACTCAAGAGCGGCTAGGTAATTTGTAACTGAAGTGTTGCCGTAGGAGTTGCAAGTATCACAGACAAATTGGTTGTTTAAAATTTCAGATTAGTCAATAGAAGTGCTGCTGTGCTCAGAATACTTCATACTTCAAATATCATTTACATCTGCTTTATTATGGTGAAAACTTGCAAATATTTGATATTTAGGGTTACATTGTAACTAATTTTGTTCTGCTGTGAATTACAGATTTGGTGTAAATGAGAATGTAGCAGTGTCTTAAATTCTAACTAGGCTAATGGTTTAACTTCAGTGTAATTGGGGCAACCAGCCCCTGAAGCTCTGTGTTGTCCTATGTCCTGCACCTTCAACGACAATCAATCCTCCCTGCCTCAGAGAGTTGGAGCAGAGCTGCAGGCTCGTGTCCAAGGGGAATTCAGAGCTTTGCAGCAGTTCCTGCAGGATGAGGAGGCCTGCGTGCTGGACCAGCTGAGGAGGGAGCAGGAGGAGATGCTGGAGCAGCTCCAGCGCCACCTGGAGGCCAGTAAGGAGGCAGTGAAGGAGCTGGAGCAGAATACGAGAGTCCTCCAACAGGCCAGCGCTGCCACTGATAACAGTGTGCTGGTTGAGGTGAGTTGTAGTAACAGAAACCTCCTGTGTCATCTGATTTGACCAGTGACTTTTCCACCAGTTTGAAAGAACACTTTGAAAGAACAGTCTCTGATGTGATTTCTTTTTCATTCTCCTCTCTCTAGCTCCCACAGCTAAGGTAAGCGTTTATTTGTTATGATTGATCGTCTCCTTTCGGCATTTCTGAGCCCTGACACATGCTTATTTGATTTCCATTTCCATTTTTGCCCAGGTGGTATTATTTGCGCCGAGAATAAATGACCCATGTGTAACTAAATGTGTGTTTGCTTTTTCAGCAGACCATGTGTACAACTGGATACCCCGCCAGAGCTCGATGTGAATGCTTTCAACAGCAAATACATGGCCCCCTTACAGTACATCACATGGAGAAAGATGTTCAAGTCTTTAAAGCCAGGTAATTTCCCCACAGGTGTGCTCCATTATAAGTAAAAACTAGAGTATAATGTACAGGATTTACATATACGGTAGATTGACAATAATTAGACCATTACCCCACAGATACATCATTTCAGTTAAAGGTAGAAAATTGCAGAGGGTTGATTGAAGTGTAGAGCATTTAGACTCATCTGACAAAAAATTCATAGCACATAAATCCCATCGTCAGCCTGATTACATCTTTATTCCAAGTTTTTGTCTGTTGAGTCTAGTTGGTCTTCACTTTGTTGCTTTGTTACATTTTAGCTCATAAATTGTCACAGTTGACATCTGATGTATTATTTCGTTCCAAAGGTCTTGCGCCGTTAAATTTCGACGTCGACACAGCGCACCCGAGCATTTACGTCTCCAGAGACAAAACCGTGGCGGTCGAATGTGACGGCATGACCTCGCACAAGCCCCACCCCAAGCGCTTCCTCCAGTGCGTAAACATTCTGGCCACCCAAGGGTTTCAGTCGGGCCGACACTACTGGGAAGTAGGGGTGGGCTCCAAACCCAAGTGGGACCTGGGCGTGGCGTCGGAGGGGGTGGACAGGCACACCCGGATCAAGTTGAGCCCCGAGAGCGGCTACTGGACCCTGCGGCTGCGTCATGGAAACGAGTACTCAGCCGGCACCCAGCCCTGGACCAGGCTGCAGCTCCCCGCCTGCCCCCAGAGGATCGGGGTTTTCTTAGACTGCGAGGAGAAGAGAGTGTCCTTCTACAACGCCGACGACATGAGTCTGCTGTTCTCGTTCACCAACGGGCCCAGGGGCAAGGTCTTCCCCTTCTTCAGCCCTTGTATTAGTGACAACAATCAGAGAGCCCAGCCTCTCCAGCTCCTCCACTACCCTCCTGTGGCTTTGTCTGGCTGACGTGGGCACAGTCAATAAAAGCTTTTGTGCGTGCGTGTGTGTGTCCAAATGCTGCCCAAGTACTTTTTGACCAAAGACCTTTATCAGAAAGCCATTGAAGGACAGTATTGCTTTTGTTGGCATTTGGGTCCAATATTATTCTTGCCTACGTGAGCTTGAAAATTCTCAGTGCTGCTTGACGTCTTATTCTTTTAAAATATTTGGTTGCCATGTTTTTAGGCACCAGACATTGCCATACACTTTTAGAATCCTGAACACCTTGGTGAGCTCAGTGGTGTCACTTTTTTCTGGGGAAAAAACTCCATTGTGCTATAACACCGTGTCCAGAAATGGCTCATACTTATGGCACAATGTAGTGGAGCACTTTTTAGTATATATATAAAAAAAATTATAAACACTATCTTCAACCAACTTGGAATTTTTCTGCTTTTGTATGTATCAGATTACAATTTCATATACACTGGCTGATAATACATCTAGATAATAGAGCTTTCAAATGAAGACTGAAGTATAAACTCTCAAGTCAAACAGCCTGAGGAAAATAATGTGTGAATCCTCTGTCCTTTGCACCTTTGAGTTGAATCAGCATGAAACAATCGTGCCTTCAGTACACATTGCCATGAGCTGTTACACAAGTATAAACGGTGCCCAAGTATTATGCATTATATTGTGTATCCTACAACATTGATGCAAACTTTACAACACCTTTGATTTTTGTGTGTCACTACTATGACTACAGTCTTTGATAAATAGCAATTCCTGTTTATTTGTCATAAATTGTTTTAAATTGTATAGAAATGAGTTCACAAATATTAGATAATTGTATAAAGGCCTTGTACTTAATGCTTACATGATCTATCAATTTCAAAATTGTTATAAATTTTGATATGAAAATTTTATCCTTTGCAGAGTTATCTATGCAATATATCTTATCATGTCATAAAAGATAGTGTTTGCAATCTGAGATTCAACAGTAAATTTAGAAGTGACCTGTTTCTTTCATGATAAAAAGCCAAATGTTTGTAAAACATGTTATTGCAAATAATAAACCAAATCACTCTTGCTTTCTTAAATAAACACTCTGTCTCCGATTCTCTTCTGTATGTGCTTGAAATAATCAAGGATGCCACTGAGCACCATCAAAGCCAAACATCAAACATTTATGTTGGAATTGCTGATGGGAATCTGGAGCCGTTTAACCAGACAACAGTTCGGGCTGATATTCCCACACCTGGAGTGGAACTTTTGAATGCATCAGCTATCCCTGACACTTAAACTGCGGGGATAGGCTGGACTTGGGTTATCTTCACAAACACACAAGAGCACTGACGTCCTGTTTCCTTCTAGCAGGTGAAAGGTCAGATAAACAGAATGACAGTGGGGATGCCTCCCGGCTGCTTGACGGGCCTCGGGGGCATGCTGAGCAGGATACTCCTGCCTCCTCCGCTGATTGGAAAGTGGCACAATGAACCGCACCAGAGAGGGACCCATGCCTTTCCTGTGGAGCCGCCACACTGAATGGGTGCGTTTACTATACACTCTGTCCCTTATGCAGATTGGAAAAGTAGAGCTAATCTCATAAACTGGAGGGAGCCTTTAAGCTTTATTGCTCTGCAGAAAGCAAAGTGGGATATTTCTGTTGTGTAGGTGGTAGACGTCTAAAGTGAAAATCGATGAGATCTCATCTGTGTGCTGTTCATTAAGGAGTTTCTTTTACAGATAAATGGGCAAATTCAAACTCAGGGTAGCATTTCCCCCCAAACTGCAGGAGTCATTTCGTCCAACTCAAATCATTTCCACACAAGCTATTGCAGCGGTGTTGATATGATTGTTCGATTTGAAGTTGTGCTCGCCACAATCAAAACAGAAAAACCTCTCCAAAAAAAAAAACGGCTCCCAAGCTGTCACCCACATCAAAGTAGCCTCTCAGTCTGCAGGGCAGTGGATGGGACTGTGCGCATGAACTTCAGTGAGTGAGTGGGTTGCATGCTTGCTCCATATCCTTCCTATGATAGTAGCTGTGAATCCGTAATGTGTTTCCTGACCTGAGGATGGGCCGGATGGAGTGCTGGCACTTCAAGGACGGGTCCTTGAATCCTTAGTTCTCCCTCAGGAGCCGGCAGGATTATAAACTAAAACCTTTCATCTGACGCAGCAGGGGTGATCATGTTATCCTGCATAAAGTGTATTGTTTATTATCATTGTTGTCTGAATGATGGTGCTTATGTGCGCAGTTGATTGTTGTATTAACCGCTGAAGTGTTTTCATACGTTTATGACATTATCTGTATTATATTCGTAGTGGGATTCGGCAACTCCCTGGACAAAGCTCTGCTAGACTAGCAACACGATTTAGTGTGTTTGTTTTCCTCTAAAGCCAAGGGCGCTGTGGGGCTAAAACCAGGGGAACATTTTAATTACAACCATTCAATCACAACATTGTGTTTCAGGGTCACAGAGGTGGATTGCCGCAAGGGATCTAGGGAAACGTGTGCCCACAATAACATGAAATGATCCTTTGACTTTGTGTTATTCCACACACTCATAATGTGTGGTGAGTTCTCCGGCTCGGTTCTACCCACATGATTTTTTTTCTTTTTTTTCTTTTTTTTCGGAGAATGTCAATGTATTAATTTAGGGTACAAAGAAGTGTGATTTCCCATGTTTTATTGACAGCTGCTGACATGGAACTGTTTAAATGAATGAGACAGTATTTGGGAAGTCTCAGCTGGGACGAAGCAGGCAAAGGAGCAGTGAGCGTGGGGGGGGCAGATGGCGTTATTATTGATGCAGTGAATTTCCATGTGGAGGTGTCGTATGTAATCAATGTGTCTGCACAGCTCTCAGGGATTGATTATACGAGCTTGAAAGGACGTGCTGGTCATCAGGTTCTTTTGTGGCCACATAAGAGGTTTGACCGGACCTCAGAGCTGGAGCCACATGAAACAAGGACTGTTAATGCATGAGAACACACGCAAGCACACACACATACACACACACAGGGGCATCTGAGGGTCTAGGCTGCCCTGTTGTGAATCGTCCAGACATCCTGTGTGTGTGTGTGTGTGTGTGTGTGTGTGTGTGTGTGTGAACTGACTGTGACTTTTTCTGCGTTTTTAGTACATGGGTTTTCAATTACCAAAATCCCTCCCTGTAAAATAAATCATGGCTGATAGCAGCACACCATGGACATGTCAGAGGAGATCATGCACTTAGTACATGGCCCTCATTCACACTTTCTTAAATCCCTCAGGAGGGAGGAAGGGTGTGTGTGTGTGTGTGTGTGTGTGTCTGTGTGTGTGTCTGTGTGGTTGGAGGGGTTAACAGAGCTCAGATAAGGCCAGCCAGTTTCATTGGAGGCAGCATTACACGAGGCCACATCTGACCCTTCACAAAGATAATTACAGATCGTTAACAGTGAGCCGGTCCCTGGGTGTTTCTCCAGACATGTGGGCTGAGCAGAGGTGACACCTCAGCTGCTCTGCTCAACGCCTACAAGGATTTGGACCAGAAAAAAAAGAGCTTTTCCCATTTCCCCTGAAATTAATGTCAGACATTTGACCTGAATAGATGAAATTGCGGGTAAATTATTGTGTCCGTGGACCGGATTTGCACCACAGAATAATCAAATGGGGTAATTTTTTGGCCTTCCAAACTAGAAATCAAAGCATAAAATTCCCACAATGTTCCTATAGGGGATAGGTGTGTATGTCTGGAATCCAATGAATTTATCCTGATCCTATTATAATTATTAATTTCATTTGGTATCATTAGCCTATATCATTCATATAGGGAGTTTTTATGTGATGTTTAGCATTTTTCCAACATGTACAGGACTTATGTTATTTTTGTAAGGAATACAGCAGTATAGAAATATCTAATCGGATTAAGATAACCTGCTATAGGTAAAAAGTTGAATATGCATTTAAATGCACCGTGAAATGAAAAATAGTAAAAATACCACAACAAACCCATATCTATCTATCAATCTATCTATGTGCGTGTGCGTGCGTGCGTGCGCACACACACACACACACACACACACACACACACACACACACACACACTATACTTTATGGTATTTTTATCACTTCTAAAATATATCACGGGATTATCCCACTATAGCTCTTTTT
>OMLF01005655.1:26117-44190 GCA_900302615.1 Holocentrus rufus | reverse complement strand
CTCCTCTCTCTCTCTCCCTCCTCTCTCTCTCTCCCCACCTCCTCCTCCTCCTCCTCCTCTCTCACTCTTCATTCCATCTGCATCCGCCGCTGCCTCTGCTACCTTTCTCCCCCCCCTTTTCGCTCCTCACTCATGTAACGTCTGCATCGGCTCAATTTAGCCTCTTGTACGTTTGGCCTCTTGATTGAAGTGGATGGGGGAAAACCCCGGCATGGAAGCCTGGATTTATTTCATTTTACTCAAAGCTGCTACATAAACCAACTTCGCTGCCTGTCACTCATGTGTGGAACTTAAAGATACACTTCAAAGGTTAATAGGTCACTTTGAATTATGGGATGGAATTTAAACCAGCTATGACTCCTTTTGTTTTAAGCCGTTCCAGTGACTAGAGGGCCAGAGAAGCCAACATCACAGTAGCAGGCATCCAATCAGTGTGTAGGTTTTCACATTGTTTGCACTGTAATCCTCCGAGTGTGACTATACTGTGTGGCCCATTTTCTCTCTCTCTCTCTCTCGCACTCTCTCTCTCTCAGGGTGGTCCAGTCCAGTAAGACCCCCTACTTTTCTCCTCTTTTCCCTCCTCTGTTCCCCTCTTTCCAGTTTTGTCGTCGCTCTGTGTGAGCAGATGGCCAAACAGGCAGATCTGTTCTCTCTCTACAGGGCCTTGGATCTCACACAATGGGCCTCAGAATCTCGGTCCAGGCTCTGTTGTGCTTGGCTGGGAAGCTAAACAAAGAAAGGAAGGAGAAGAAATAAAAGCATTTCACAGAGTGGTAGAGGGAAGACGACTTACTGAAGTAGTGTTTTCAAAGGGCTCGGGCGTTGTGTGCAGCTGCATGTGTTTAGATTGCGCTTCTTCAATGTGGGGAGCCTGTTGTGTGTCGGAGGAGAGGGGTGTTTTTCCCCTCGCGTTGCTTTGTTTTGGCGTTTGATGAAGGTCGTTCTATTCTCGCTTCATTCCTCTTCTCTCACCCCCCCCCGGTCCCTTTTCCCTTTTTTTCAGGTACGACCTGTCTGGTGGCCCTGCTGTCTGATAAGGAGCTGACAGTGGCCAACGTGGGAGACTCGCGCGGAGTTCTTTGCGATAAGGACGGCAATGCCATCCCCCTGTCACATGACCACAAACCTTACCAGCTCAAAGAACGCAAGAGGATCAAGAAGGCTGGTGAGCATGACTCGCCTTCCAGTCGACTTTCTCATCTGATTCTGAGCAGCTGAACCAGGCTTTAGTTAAAACTTGAGGGGACATCAAAGCTTGAATGTTTCCATGAGAGCATCAAACGAATTGTCTTTTATGAGAAAAGTCCTTTTTTCAGCTTATGCATCTTTGATCCTAAGTTTGACATCATAACGCAGTAATTGATTATAGGGCTTGGCGACATGGACAAAATACAAAATGAAGAATGTCTTTGACCGAATACCTCAAAATTGATGTTATGATGAGATTGCGTGGACAGCTGCTGGTGCTTTCATAAAATATTAAAACACAAGAGATTACTGATTAAAAGTCATTAGCAATGCGGAGATGATGACCAAGCAGGTAGAAGCTAATAATGAGACAGAACAGTCTAGTAAGTTCGGAAAATTGCATCCCTTTACTCTAATGCAGCTTTTAAAGCCAGAAAAACACAACACTTATTCAAAATCCTAGAAGATATCTAGTCTCATACCACAAAATCAATATAATATCCATAAATCAACCAGCCCAAATTGATAACATGCTACTGTAGTAGCAGTCCAGACACTTCACAGCACTGGCAACATTTCCTTCCTGTCTTACCATATTCTCTGTTGTGTTGAAGGAGATTTGGATGACAGGTCGCCAGTTCAGTTAGTCAGTGTAGTCAGTGATCTGGATAGCCCACCATCTCCATCTAATGGTCCACTTGGAGAACTGAAGAAACCCTCTAGTTCGTGCTTAAACTGTGTTGTTGTCCACATGTTCATGTAACATGCTTGATGAGGGTGCCACCTATTTGTCTTAAATTGCAACGTCCTGGACCTGCTAACATAAGCATGCAAACTTATATTTATATCCTGCTGCCATTGGTAAATGGTGGCAGGATATTGTTTTGTTATGGTGGCATCTGCCTGCCTGTTTGTGTGTGTGTGTGTGTGCAGACGCATAATTTTGAAAAACAATAACTCAAGAATAATCCATGTTCGAGACTTTGTACGCACACCACAGGAAGCCCCTGTAGAGTAAGTGAGCTGATTAGATTTTGGAACACCTTGCTGCATAAATTTGCATGTTAATGAGGAACACTTGTTTTCTTGAAACTGCCGTAGCTCCTTAATGCTCTATGATATGGAGCTCGTGTTAATAACACCCATGAGTTAATGTGGAGACAGGTATGCTGACATAAAATGCAAATTAATTCATGAATTAATGTAATTAATGGCCTCATTAGAAGAACCAGTTATGTTTAATTTATTATGGTGATTATTGTGGGACATTATGTAGCTCAAGTGCCTCTTGTTTCTTATTGCAGGGCGTACATAACATTTGCCTAACCATGATGCCATAGCAACTAGATTCACCGGAGTAACTGAATGCATAAAACTGAAATCGTCTTCCTTCGTGCTGGTTCCTAGGAAAGCGTCTTGACCTAGTATAGAAGTCCAACACAGACACTTCCCAGTGAAATTCCCTGCTTGTGAATCTGTTCAAGCAATTATGGAGGACACGCAGCTGTACTCGCAGGATGTGACATGAATTGAACTGGATCCAATATAAACAATTCGCTCCCATAGCCAGAGAGCCATTGGGCGAGTGAAAACACATCGGTGGCACTGATCCATACTATTTTTTGTTCTTTCGTGCGAATCAGTGGCCTCGTAGTTGATAAAGATGAATAGACCTGCTGCTGGCTGGTTCACGGGGAACAAAAACATCTTTCATCTCTTAACTATAATGGCAGGAACATGGAACACATCTGTTTTTCTTCACTTCCTCTCAACTTTGTGTAATCCATTCTTTTATACTTAATGATGTCCTGTCTTCATCGTGCCTCGTGGTTCTTTCCCCCCCATCCCTCAGCTATTCCGTTATCTTTCTCACCTTTCCCTTCTCTCTTCCTCTCCAGGTGGTTTCATCAGTTTCAACGGCTCGTGGCGCGTTCAGGGCATCTTGGCCATGTCCCGTTCCCTGGGCGATTACCCCCTGAAGAACCTGAACGTGGTCATCCCTGATCCTGACATCATGTCCTTCGACCTGGACAAGCTGCAGCCGGAGTTCATGATCCTGGCGTCGGACGGCCTGTGGGACGCCTTCAGCAACGAAGAGGCGGTCCGCTTCATCAAGGAACGGCTGGACGAGCCCCATTTTGGTGCCAAGAGCATCGTCCTCCAGTCCTTCTATCGCGGTTGCCCTGACAACATCACTGTCATGGTGGTCAAGTTTAAAGGCAAGGCCAGCGAGCAGTAGACCGCCCATCACTGGTCTACCACTTAACTATACTATGTTTGAATATGTGTATGTATAAGATAGGCTTAAGATAAAAAAAATAAAAAAACGAACCCGCAACTTTTGGAGCGAGAACTATTTCTATCAAAGATATTTACAGAAATTAGCCATTCAGTGCATCGCCACCACCACCTCTCTCTCTCTCTCTCTCTCTCCCTCTCTCCCTCTACCTCTCTCTCTCCCTCCCTCTCCCTCTACCTCTCTCTCTCCCTCTCTCTCACTTTTACTGTTGTGAAAGTGATGTGTAAGAAAATGTCTTTTCATTTAGACTTAGCCATATCTTTCGAACACCATAGTGCGAGCTGGGTCGCTGTTATGCAAATGAACAAATCAGATTTAGCTTTGAGTAAATGTGGAGGCACCAATGAGTGTGCACACATTTTGTATCTACTGTGTATGGGTGTGTGTGAGTGTGAGTGTGAAAGAGTGCGCGTGTGCCTGCGTGTGTGTTGTGTAAGACTGAGATGAAAGTGAGAGATTCATTGTCTGTCTTTATGTCTTATGTTGCACACAAGTTTCAAATTTCAAACCGATCCATTCTTTGATCAATGATGACAAATTAAAGAATACAAGACAGCATGGAGTTTCACTACCATATTATTATTTCAGATGTTGAAAGTCGTTCACTCACAATCTATGTGCCCACTAACTTCAGTTTATTTTTCTAGTCTGCTAACTCTAAGATTCCACGTTGTCTACGACTTGTATTGACTTTTACCAAATGACTGCACTGAAAACTAATATGTTGGGATTTTTTTTTTTCTTAGATCAAACATCAATGGTGCATATCCTTATTATGGATGTAGGCTCTTTACACATGAACAACACAAACAATATTATGCTTATGCTTGTCCAAATATCACCATGCTAATTGTACAGCAAAATAATTAATTGCATTGTCATATCACATTTGCTGACCCTGGGCAATCTTGAGCTGAGAGTGAAGAGAATATTTTGACTTCAGTTGCCTCATCTTATTTCTGTTGTTGTTCTGTTCTGATAAATTCCCCTCAAAAAGATTGTTGATAGCGTCTCTGCTGATAAATTCTCATGTCTGTACTGGTTGTGGCCACGACATTGTCTTTGCAAAATGGAGATTCTCTCTGTAGTTTGGTTCTATAATTTTGTTAGTGTAGCATCTGATAATGCATGAAATGCTTGATGATGTAATAACTTGTCAAAATATAACGTATTATGTCATAATAATATTGTGTCATGATATAACATTATGACATTAACTGATGATTATTACTTAATGATGTTGAGGGATGTAATATTTTATCTGATGATGTAATAATAATATTAACTAATAATGTGACAACTAAGAACAGAAAAGTAATAGTTTGAGTTGTCACATTATTAGCTGTTATTATTATGAAGTAATAGTCGACAGTTATGCAAGAATTTGATGTTTTCACATTGTCCAGGAATTTATTACATTGAGAAGCTTGTTACATGGTAAATCCATTTAAAGGGGCATTTTACTACATTTTGACGAGGGATTAAATTATCTGACTGTTACTACATTATCAGATGCTACAATCCACAAGATTATAAATATATTGAAATTGAGAACATACCGTCATAGTATCAGTTATCAATGTTATGACACAGTAATGTCCTACAGCCTGATATGTACACATCACATATGTACAGTTTGATTTTTATTTCTCCAGTTTGTCACTCAAAATGTAATAAGAAGCCTTTGAATGAAATATGTAATTGTTGCCTTATTTTTGTAAAACTGTTCATTTCCTGTTATGAAGTCTGCTGCCAAAACTAACTTCTTGGTTCTTAATGTAATGCAAAAGAAAATACCATGACATTGCACATCCTTGATGTCATACCTTGATCACTCACATGTAGAATAGCATCTTAAAAAGGATGTCTCCAAGAGACATGAAATTGTAAGATGAATGTACATACACTGTCCTCATGTATCACCTTTTCACTGTTTCTCCAGCAATGAATAAAGCAATGCGCCTGTCCCTGGAAGAGGTATTTACCAGATAAACTGTTTCTATGTGCTTTTTTAGTTGTACATTCTTCCCTAAATACTGTATGTTACAGAATGTTTATGTGGCGTTTGTACTTGTTTTTGCTGACTTTAATAAATTGTAAAAAAAAATAATAATAAAAGAAAAGTCCATTTTAAAATGTAAATCAAAAAGTAACATTAAAATTATAATGATTGTAATGTTTTTTTCTCTCATGTTCCATTTTCCTTGTTTGAGGAGAGGAAAGAGAGCAATAAAGTGTAAGAGATACTGAACAACCCCACTAGAAACACAGATTGACAGACAGCTTTTGAAAAGCTTGTTTATAGTCTATCTATGCCACCTGCTGGGTGATTAGAATATGTTCCTCAGAACAATCTCTACATCTCTCATAATCTGCAGTTCATATTGGATTTTCATATGTAGATCTAAACACTGCTTCAGTCTGTTCCAATGAGTCAAAAGAAATTTTATTTGTATATTTATTTGCTATCATAAACAAATTCCCCAAAACTTTCCATGCCAAGAGGTTTCTGGAAGCTGCATACTCAGCCTACATCTGAGCGTCACAACATGCCAGTGAGTAAGCACTGGCATGTTGTGAGTCTAAAGATATGTACGACCACCAGCCAGGAAGATTGGCCTAGAACTAAAACTGCCCTGTGATGTCATTGCTGGGACGCAGCCAGCCAAAAAGAAACACAACCTCTCCCTTCTCCCAAACATGGGCTTCCTGCTTCCTGGTGTATGTGACGGTCCAGGGCAGGTGTGATTTGACTCCATTAACTGTGCTATGGTAACCAGAGAACTCTATGCTCTTCTGACTTGCAGCATTACTGGATGGATATAAAAAGCCTTACTGAAAGCCAACTAATGACTGGAAGAATCCCGTCACAATCAGGGGGAGGGGTTTCTCTCCCTTTGTGTACATAAAAGCATTCTGATTAGCATCCAGTCCCCATACCAGACCAGACAGAGCAAAGAGACACTGAGCCAGCAGACAGATGATACAGCTATAGCCACTGGATGCAAACAGCTTAGCTTACACAGTTATACAAGAAGAGGAAGCAATACTTCTTTTGATAGAGACGCTTGTCCAGACAGCAGAATCAGTATTTTCAGACATGGGTGTGCATGGCTCTAAAACCCAAAGGCAAGCGCAAATCCTGATGCTGGGCCTGGATGGATCAGGAAAGACCACCCTGCTCTACAAACTGAAGCACAACGAGAGTGTGGTTACCGTGCCAACTGTGGGCTTCAATGTGGAGATGCTGGAGACACAGCAAAGTGGCCCAGGCCTCACGGTGTGGGATGTGGGCGGCCAGAAGAAGATGAGGCCCCACTGGAGGCACCACTATGCAGACACAGCCGGACTGGTGTTTGTGGTGGACAGCTGGGACCGGGGCCGGCTGGACGAGGCTCGCAGGGAACTCCATCAGGTAATGTAGTGAACTAGAGATAGGACATTATGAAAATTCTAAATCACAATTATTGTGATTAAAAAAATCATTTTACTGTCTTTCATATATGAAAAGTATGAACTGTTTGCATTAAGACAGTCACACAGCCAAACACAAGCATATAAAATTCATTATGATAACGTCCTGGCCATGAGAAGTTTGCAGCTTGTGCACATGGCAGGTTAAAGTAAATGGCAATCAAAAAGATATTTTTCAAGTTCCCTGTTGCAGCTTTAAAAAAAAAAGCACAGCCATGTAAACAAATCAAATGTGCATTGCACATATAGGAGCAACACAATACACAACCATGTGTAAACAAACCAAGTGTTCACTGTTTTGATGCTCAACAGTATGCACAATAAAAGCCATGACATTTTAAAAGCATGCTAATCAAAAATGGTTATAATAATAATTAAAATCTGAAACACTGTATCAAAGCATCAGATATTTTATCAGTTTATAGTAAAACTGGCAACCATTCCATCCATAATAAGAATATTTCAACATGATACTTGAATACATATTTGGCAACTACATTATCTGTAATGTAAAATCATCTGGAAAAGTTCATTTTGAGCAATAGATAAGGCCTGATTGTGGGAACTTCCCGCACTTGTACTTGATTACTTGAGCTGTACTATCTTTTTCTGTTTTCTTGACCCACTAGGTCCTGAGGTACCAGAGTCTCAGAGGAGTTCCTCTAGTGGTCCTGGCCAACAAACAGGACCTCCATGGAGCTTTAAACCCCGAACAGCTTAGCCTGAAACTGGACTTGAGAAGAGTGTGTGGGGACAGGTCCTGGTATATTCAGCCCTGTTCAGCCACCACTGGCTTTGGACTCGAGGAGGGTTTCAGGAGGATAGTTCATATGCTGAAGAGTTCATTGAAACGATCTCAAGAGGATATCAATAAACTGAAGTCCAAGGGCTATGCAGTTATGGCTATGAAACCAGTCTTGCGCTGTGGTTAATATGCATTCATTCATAATGTGATGGATTAAAATCTCTTTCTAAGATAGATTCATACCACGTGTGGGAATCTTCCTTGCCTACCTTTATAACTCATCAGCAAATGGCTTGGCCGTGGCATCTATATGGCCTAGATGAGAGGAAGCGGCAATAAAATAGATGGCATTAACACAGTACACAGTGTTCAGTGTTAATCTCTGTGGACGAAAGCACCTTTACTGCAACCTGGTCAAGACAAAATGTGTTTGGGCCATGGTGATAACTGAGGATGTTGTGTATAATCTTGGATTATCAGGATAGTTTTGCGCCACTGAACAAACACCAGGTGTTTCACAAGCTGCTATGAGCTGCTAGCAAAATAATGTTTGAGATAGTCAAAATATTGACCTCTTAAAAAACATTGTTTTATCACTCTGTCTGTGACTTGTTGAAATGTAATTTCCCTGATGTGCACTGCCTCTAAAGCACTTACATTCTGTGAATATGTATTTATTTGATTGTTTGTGATGACAATGCATTAATGTTGTTTACTATGATAGCATTAAAGACGTATTTAACAAGCAGACATGCGTGGCTTTCTTTTCACACGAGTCATTTTATAAATTGCAGTTATCTTAATGACGTCTAAAAAATTAGCAATTTTAAAATTGGGAGCTAGGGTTGAATCAGTAAATTCTGAGCTTGAGGTGGGGGTAAAGAAGAATCTTGATGAACATAAATTAATATTCTATATAATAATCAAATATACTCTTCTGTGTTGTTATATGGCGCGCCCTACAGATAGATGGTTAAAATGTATTACTAATCCCTCTAAGACTAGAGAAACCAATGAGAGGAAAGGGGAATTCCCCACCCTTCCTCTACGCCAGAGAGAGGCTGCCCTTCCACCACCGGCATTCCCAGTATGCACCGCGGACAGACCAGCAAAAAATAGTCCGCTAACGAAAGGGCTGAGAAAAGGGAACTAGAAAAGGGTAGCTCACTAGCTAAAATCACCATTTAAACCGTATTGAACGTAGCCAGAATTGCTAACATGGCTGACAACGAGAAACTGGACAACCAACGACTGAAGAATTTCAAGAACAAGGGTCGTGATTTGGAGGTAAAAGTACACAGATTCGTGTCGAGGATCTCCTCTTTTCCAATGCGCTGTGCAGTGGCAGCTTCGCCTTCTGGCTTCCCTGTGACGTCGTTTCTAATTTCCACCATCGGGAACTTTGCACCCAGCCCATACCAGGGCCTTATCAGATTGTGAATTTTAGATTAAGTGCTTTGGCTAGACCATACATCTTGAATTTCATGGGTTTGATAAAGCATGAGGCGATCTTCATTATAAAACTAATCAGATATGCTAGCCAGCTAGCTTTCAACGCCTCCGTTGGATGTGCCCTGTTAGCTTGATGCTAGTCAGGCCCATGGTGGACATGGTAGCTAGCTGACGTTAACTCAAGCATATCATCCACCGGATCGGCCTTTAGCTTGTTACACATCAGTGAGAACATCTAGTATACATTTAAAAGTACATAAACTTAACTTTCGAGATGTCAAACTAACATAAATTGCCTCATTGCCAAGTTAATGTAATGGAAGATTAACGCTATTTTGATAGGATGGCTGGCTAACGCTAACTTGCTAGCTAACGTTAAGCTTGCTGGTTAGGGCTTGGTGGTGCTGGTGGTTGCAGTTCCACCCATCCCCCGTCTTTATCACCAAAAACAATGGCGGAAACCAGCTAGCCTGTTAGCTGGCCAGCTACCTGGGTTTTTTATTCAAGTGGTTTTACTGAATTTTTACCCCGTGGTTAGCTACACACGGAAAGAACCAACGTTATGCAATGAATACGATCATATGACTGATAGATTCACTTTCACGCTACGTAACGTTTGATCCATATGTTACAACATGATCAACTCAGCATGCCTCTCCTTCACTACGTTAGCTAGCTGATATATGTGTTCAATCTGATTTCCTAGCGAAATACATGAGGTGGATATCGGAGTGTAGTCAACACATCCGGGTTGACAAGCAGTTTTTTCCGTAGCTTAGCAGTAATCAGACACGAGTTTTCTTGTCGGTGTCTCTCGGTCAACTAACAACTTTAGTTTACACCACCATGGTCAAAGTCTGTCAGAGATGAAGACATGTGTAGCTTACTTGCATTTCCGTTTTCTGCGCACCTAAATTAAAACCATTTCCCCCAAAGCACTCTTTTCTCCTTCATTTAGTGTAAAGTATCATGTTAGCCACTGAATATGCTTTTTCTAATTGTGCCAGTCATGTGTTTTTTATATTTAAAGGAGTAAATTTATGAGAACTGTATATCCTAGATTATGGGAGATGGCTGTCTTGTTATGGCATGTAAAGCATTTAAGCAGAGACATTTTAGATAGGGCACTTATCATGTTTGTTTTGGTGCTGTCATAAACAGTGTGTGGCCCATTGGCTTAGGGCCTGAGTTACTGTATGAGTGAGACTGGATGGGAATTTATGAACAGCTCCAGTAGCACCAACTGAATCTTGACTTCAGACTCACTTTGCCCCCATGTTGACGTCAATACCACCATTGCTGTCTGGACTAGATGAGTTTAAGTAAAGTTCCTGGCTTTAATATATTCACATGCTATTTTGTCCACAGACTATGAGAAGACAGAGGACTGAGGTAGTGGTGGAACTGCGCAAGGTAATGTGTGATATGGTGCTACCAACTACAAATATCCAGTGACTTTTATGCTGTTATGATATTTCTAAAGTTTATCTCTTGTGGTTGTGGATTAGAATTCGCTAAGCCTTTCTTTTTTCAGTGAAATACATGCACTGAAACGCCTTAATTTATCCATGTTGTGATGACCTAAATGACTTGGAGTTAAAATCTGCATTAAATAACCTATTCTGTTCCCTCCATTACAGAACAAAAGAGATGAGCACCTTTTGAAGAGGAGAAATGTGCCCCACGAGGACATCTGTGAGGACTCTGATGCCGACGGAGATTTCAGATCGGTACGGTTCTGCTTCACACTTGCATCTCTCGCTCAGAATTTGTCTCTGTTTCTTGTCTACCAATCGGCGGAAAATAGAAGTCAGCATATTTTTAGGTTTTGTGTTCTGAGGTTCGCAGGAGTGAGTAACGCAGCAGCTCCTGTAAGGCCCAGTTTTGAAGCAGTGGGAATGACAGCATAGCACTTGAAAAAGTTTCTGTAGTAACTGTCGTACCTGTGGTTTTACACAGTAAGACCATGTTTTTTTTAAGATTTTCATGACTTTATGGACACAATACAGCCATTCATTTCTAATGGAAATGTGTTGCTGTGTTTTGGTGTTGACGTGATCACATCGGTCCTAATGATGTTATGTCTACGGTGAGTATTTAACTAAAGGGCGGGTGTGTCATTGGAGTAACAAGTAGGCACAAGAGATGATTAAATTAAAGCATAATCAATACTGGAGTCCAGGTTCTATACTAGTTATTAGATAAAATGAGCAATGTACTGCAAATACTTTGTCATATAGTCATTGTTTGGAAAATAGCCCTCAAACTGGCCTTTGTCAAACACACACACACACAGGGTTTTTGTATTTTTAGTTTGAAACTGGCTGTTAGTTATTGGTGGCTGGTATATTACTGGTTACATAAATGCAAATACTGATATATTATTGCACTGATACATTGGTCAGGTCCTCATTTTTATTGTTTAATTGGCCTCAGAAGCTTATCGGTAAGTGTCTCAGAAATGCTGCCTCACTGTACACACCGTCAGCACTGATTATCCTACAAATTTTTGCTCATCAACATCACAAAAGAATTTAGACCGAAGCATCAATCATCAATCCCACCCACTGGGCGGGGTGATGCTGATGGTTTAAAACGGCCACTCAGCAGTTCAGAAATTAAATTGCACTAACTACCTAGTGGTAATGAGATGGCCGACCTTGCCGGCCTGCCTAGCGGTGTATCAACAACGCGGGCCAGTCTGACTCACTGTCATTTTCAAAGGGTGGGGAAAGTGATTTCCTTTGTTATATATTTCTTCACTGCACACGCAACGGGGCTTCGCGGTGTGGGTGCGCGCTTGCTGGCCAAATTAGTTGAAATGGTTTTCAGTTGGTCTCAAATATAATGGTTGCCTGTGAACAAGCGTCTCCATTTACTTTTTCATTTCATTTCACATCTTGCCGTCAGCTCTTTCAAAGTGACACATTGCAGCTCAGCGTGTTAGAGGATATTTACACCTTTCTGACAGATCAAATAGCTCTAAAATCCTCTTATTCCCTCAACTGCCTTTTCGTTTTATTGTTATTGCCTGAAGTTTAGGCACCACTATTTCTGATTTCCCTAGTTTACAGTTACCTTTCTAATCGTCATGCGCCCCACATGCATGCAGTGTAAATAAACAAACAATATGAAGCACCCAAATTAATATACAGCAGTGCGTTTGATTGTGATTCTATTATGGGAAAGTCTCACTTCATTGTAAATAGTCCACAGCTTTACTCGTGAATGCAAAGGCAATGAACTGCAACAGCTAGCTAACATATACAAAGGCAATGCCCATCAGGTTTAATAAGGGCAGCAGGGTGGCACAGTGAGTCGGGAGACCACATGTTAGTCAGAAGACTTTGGCTCAGCCCGGTTCATCATCAAAAGCTGCTGAATTGTAATGTACACTGCATACCAACTCCACTGTAGGGGATCAAATGAAAAGAGGATTTTCCCATTGGGATCAGTAAAGTATCACATTATTATTTTTATATTTATTATTTTGAATGCCCCCTTGTGCATACAGCTGGCTAATATGGGATGCTTTGCAGTTTGATACTGTAAGTTGCTGCTACCTTCTGATGGCATTTCCCAATCCCCAGGATCCCTAAACTGCTCCTCCTTGGGTTTTGGAGATTTCCTTTCTTCTTTCTGATCTTTTCATACCAAAACAATTTGGGGAACGCGGTTCTCTCACGACGGGCAAGAGGTTGACAGATGTCTACTCACCCTCATTTGGTACTGCCAGGCACAGCAGCACTTAGCTGTGCTGCCAAGCGTATCAGTTTGGGAACGATTTGTTCACATCCAGGCTGGATATGTCTAATGGGTATTGCTGTCTTTGAAAAACATTGGCATTTTGGGATCTCGCCTAACCACTGGATGAGAATTCAGTCCTTTTAACTGTGGATGTAGAAGTTACACATTTGTTACAGTTACATATTTTACATATTTGCTGGGTGTACAAGTTTTGACAAAGTATGTATCTGGTCTGATCACTTTCCAAATTCCTCTCTGTTACAGCAAAACACCTCTCTTGAAGCAATAGTACAAGTAAGTTGGATATTTAATTTTTCTGCATTTACCTAATCTTTATGTGTTTAGATTATTTGCCATCATTGTCTATGAGAATTCAACACTTGTCCTTTGAGATAACCTCATTATATCCACATTGCATATGGTCACATAACTAGAAAGTAGGCTAAGCTATAACTCAAAAAACTTAAATAACACTTTATATAACAATTGTCCCAGAGGCTCTGTTTAATTTTGTTAACTGTGTTGACTTGTAGAATGCCACCAGTGATAACCAGGGCATCCAGCTGAGCGCTGTCCAAGCTGCCAGGTAGGAACGCTCTCACACACCTGGACTTTAACGTCGGTTTACACCCAAGGCTACACCGTTTTGATGATGCATCACATCGTAATTTTATTTGTCGAACATTGCAGAAGCAGTTAGAGTGTAACGAAAGTTCACATCTGCCGCACAAATGGATCTATAAGCCAAAGAAACACATTGTCCAGCAGGCTGTCTGGTCAAACTTTTGCTCTGATTAAAAGTTGTGGCCTCTTGCAGACTTCAGTTGTCAGCACGTCAGCAGTTTCAACAACTGAATGAGTTTTTCTGCTCAGTTGGACAGCCACGGTTTACACTTAATCAGGCCCTTCTGTTACCGAATATTGGAAATGCCACTGTGGCTTATGAGTGCAGCCCTCCTTTGGTTGGGCACAATACAAAGTAATTTGTGGATTTTCTTGTACAGTTTGCAAGATTTTTCTGAACGCACATAATGTAATGTGCTGTATTTATATTAGAATGTGCATGAAAATTCAGCTGTGGTGCTGCGTCTGGACATACCGAGGCACATTTCTGTGTCAGGTGCCGTCATGCTGCAGCTGATGTTGTGTAATACTGGTATTGGGTCAGGAACTCGGTGATGTCTCCTGTCGGCATTAGTCACTGAGACTGTTTTGTAATAACAGCAGCGCAGTGATGTGTGGACACTTCAAATTCCACAACTGTTTCTGTGTGTGTGTAATTGGACCTCGGTGTCGGTATGTGTCGGTGAGGCCGTGTCAGCGTGAGTGCGACTCTATGAATAATGGCTGTTTGTTTCCTCTCTGCTCTCCGCAGGAAGTTGTTGTCTAGTGATCGTAACCCTCCCATAGACGACCTGATCAAGTCTGGGATCCTTCCCATCCTGGTTCACTGCCTGGACAGAGATGACAAGTAAGAAGGCCGCCATTGTGTGTCTGCAAGCATTAACACAGAAGTGTATCATGCTGCTACATGGAGACTGATTGTAGCCGCATAGAAGTTAGTCCTTTTCCTCATGTGATGTTGTGTGTGTCTACACCTCAAAGCTATGTAAATGTTACAGCAGGGCTTAGACCAGCCTACATTTGAAGGATGGTGCACGGTTATGCAAATGTGTTCCAGTTTTCACCTTCCAGGAATGGCAGAACATAAATGACTCATCAGCATCCTCTTTTGCTGTGTTGCACCCCTCCCCAATCACTATCACTTTTAACATCGGCTCTGCTGCCTTCATCTGTCTCTCCTCTCTCCAGCCCGTCTCTGCAGTTCGAGGCAGCCTGGGCTCTGACCAACATAGCATCGGGCACTTCAGAGCAGACCCAAGCTGTGGTCCAGTCCAGTAAGTGCCGCAGGACTTAACTCTATCATGATCATTAGTCACAATGATTTGTCCTGGTTGTGGTAAATAAACTCATTTTATGGCTCTTTTACACTGCAACACACATTTTCACCTCTTTTGTGTTGCTGTAGTCCCTATTTACAAAATTCATATAATAAATTAAACATTGCAGAGAATTTGCTCTTGTCATCGTCTGCTTTCAAACCAAATTCCAAATGACAAGCGATGATCCACTTTCTTGAAATAAAGCTTTTCACACCGAGATTTGGGAGAAGAATTTTCCTTTCTGATGCTTTGCCGAAAATACAACAAACACTCGTTCAGCCTCAGTGAACTCTGCGATTATTAATCATGGCAACATCGACATGATTATCTGTGGTTAATTGTGCAGCCCTAACAGACAGGAGCAGAGTTTAGAAGTCTCTCTGGCTTCATATCCCTATGTATTCCTGCTTATCATTTTGATGTTTTTTTAAGTTCTGATTTTAAAGATGGATCCTTATCAATGTATAGTAATTAGCGATGCATTTTTCTTATTCTCCTTTTACATTGGTTGTATGTATATTGTGGCTTGATTGTGTCTAGACTACGAATTACGATCACAGTGTGAGTCTGACAATCTTCCATGTCTGGTTTTGAGAATCCAACAGCTGCGTGGGCAAGATCTAATATTTTTGTGTGTGTTCAGCTTGCCATGCGATGCATCGTAGTGTTCGATCTTATGATAAACGTTGCATTAAAGCAACCATAGCGTCTCTCCTGGAGCGGTCTCAAATCCTTTGAGGAATAAAATACTGATCATCAAAGTAACATCGCAGATCAGAAATTTGGCCTTTTCACTGATTAGGACGGCTCTCATCTGTCTGTTATCTTCTCTGCCATGTAGATGCCGTGCCGCTGTTCCTGAGGCTGCTCCACTCGCCTCATCAGAATGTGTGTGAACAGGCGGTCTGGGCCCTGGGCAACATCATAGGTGAGTCGCCGTGGGTGTGAAAACGAGCGCGTTGAGAAATAGATAAACTACTCGGTCCCAGGGCATCGTTAACTCTGTGCGTTCTCCGCAGGCGACGGCCCTCAGTGCAGAGACTACGTGATCAGCTTGGGTGTGGTCAAGCCCCTGCTCTCCTTCATCAGCCCCTCCATCCCCATCACCTTCCTCCGCAACGTCACCTGGGTTATGGTCAATCTCTGCCGCCACAAGGACCCCCCACCCCCCATGGAGACTATCCAAGAGGTAGGAGTGAGAGAGAGGCAGCACGTGAATGTTAAAATGCTGGGTACGATCTGGTGAATTTAACTATGAAGTTTATGTCTCTTATGAACAACTTTGAAAGACAATATTGTACTTTGGGGTAGCATAAATTTTGTAGCATGCTTAATTTTATTTGACTCCATGAGCAGTTAGCCCTGGCACTAACTGTGTCAGGAGTGTGTGTTCACCAGGTTTATCCTCCGTTAATAGCAGCAAACAGAAAAGAGTGCCAAGAACAGCAACAATTCTGTTATTGTTTAATTCATGTACAAGAAGCAAGACCAATTAATGCATTAGGAAGGTATTTAAGTGACATTATCACAGGTAACAAGATCAGTCAGTACATGACTAAATATTCTTTTAACACAGTCTATATTCATGTCAGAAAAAAAGTAAAACCTGCTGCAACTCTAGATAGCAGTATTACATTTGTATTATTGTGTGCAAACAAAGCACAGATAAAAACATAAGTAATAGTGTTTACATTCACTCTCTACTGTTGGACACATTCAGTGGTGTCCAAACCGATGTTTTGGGATATTTCTTGTACTCTGGTAATAATTTTAATTTGGGAATGAGCTCGTATAAGTGAATCTGTGAACCTCTTCAGCTGGTTATTTGGGGGAAAATAACTGGAAACATGGTGGAAGAGGCACAGAGCAGCCAAGCCGACCAGTCACAGTTCGTGCAGTCTTGTATTGAAGACACCAGCTGTGGAGCTACAGCGGCATTTCGACGCAGAACCATAAATTGACTTTTAGTGGCTTGTATTCTTCTGCAATGCAAGAGGGGAGTGTGTTTAACGGTTGGTGTTCTTGGCAGCAGAAAGAGAGCGGCAGAGAGGATTACTGCCCCATCAGGTTTGTTGTAGATATTGTAGAGCACTGGATCATCCTGCTGTCTAAGCTACGATTACCTCTTTATGGGACATGCAGGAATCCTGTCAGTGTTTTTATTGTCATTTTATCCCCCAACTGAATCCTTCTATCTCTCTCTCACAACCCACGTTCTCCAGATCCTGCCAGCTCTGTGCGTGCTGATCCACCACACTGATGTCAGTGTAAGTACACTTCAGTTTTTGTGTTTTTAAAGCACGCCTTAATTCCTTACTTTTTTATCTGATAGGAGTGTCATATAAGTAAATCAGCACTAGTGTCACGTTGGCTAAGATGTATTTGATGAGCGAGGTTTAGCAGGAAGGATTCATCTGAGTCTCTGGCCTTTTGCTCGCTGCCTCCAGATCTTGGTGGACACGGTGTGGGCTCTGTCCTACCTGACGGACGCCGGGAACGAACAGATCCAAATGGTCATCGACTCGGGCATCGTCCCTCACCTGGTGCCCCTGCTCAGTCACCAGGAAGTCAAAGTCCAGGTAAGGGGGGGAAACAAAACCAGAGAGGTTCAAATTTCTTATCATTAAATAAAGAGCATAATTTATTCCAAGAAAGCACAAATGTCATGTTGCATGTTTATTTTTATAGTTAGTAGTGCCTGCAAATGTTTTACACAGCCATTATACAATAACAGAAAACCCGCCAACACTAATACGATCAATATCATATGACAGATGTATTCATAGCACAGTACAGCACAGGCAAGGAAACTGTAAACATGAAATGACAAATAGGCTAACTTGTGAAATGCTTGTCTAAACGGGTGTGATTTTGTATAACGGTGCTGCCGTCTCCCTCCGTGTCCAGACTGCTGCTCTGAGGGCAGTGGGCAACATCGTGACTGGCACAGACGAACAGACCCAGGTGGTGCTCAACTGTGACGCCCTCAGCCACTTCCCCTCCCTCCTCACACACCCCAAGGAGAAAATCAACAAGGTAACACATCCCCGTCTCCTCCGCTCTCTCACGCACAAACACTCTCTCTCTCTCGGTCTTACACCGCGGCAGCATGTGCTAACTGGAAGTGATGAAAGCAGAGACTCGGTGCTGGTGTGAATGTCGTGTGAATGTTGCTTGTAAACGGGAAGGACAGGTAGTCATAAGAATTCACAACGTGGAGGATCC